>CAAKHG010044084.1:0-13004 GCA_901007715.1 Dactylopterus volitans
GTTGCTTTGTGGCAGGGAGCATTATCCTGCTGGAAGAGGCCACTGCCATCAGGGAATACCGTTTCCATGGAAGGGGGACATGGTCTGCTACAATGCTTAGGTAGCTGCTACGTGTCAGAGGAACATCCACATGGATGGCAGGACTCAAGGTTCCCCAGCAGAACATTGCCCAAAGCGTCACACTGCCTCCTTTGGGGTTTTGGGGGGTGGTGGTAGGGGGTTGGGGGTGTTGTGTAAATAGATAAAGAAGTTACACATGGTCCTCATTTACTGCGGTCTGCCGCAGAACTAAGACGAGGAGGAGGGAGGACAACTGAGGAACGAAGATGGGAAGGAGGACAGAAAGACACTTGGATTGAGGTTTAATGCCCAAACACTCAGTCTAGTTAGCTTAGCTTAGCACAAACACTGGCAGCAGGGGGAAACTGTGCGGTCAGACTCGTAAACGCCTGACGTCAAAGATGGCGGCCGTATGACAGATCAAACCAATCGTGTTGCTGCCTTGACACTCACGTGCTGTTGACTGTTGAAATGCCCACCGACTGTAGCGGCACTCTTACCGACTGTAGCAGCACTCTCACCGACTGTAGCGGCGCTCTCACCGACTGTAGCAGCGCTCTCACCGACTGTAGCAGCACTCACCGACTGTAGCAGCGCTCTCACCGACTGTAGCAGCGCTCTCACCGACTGTATCAGCACTCACCAACTGTAGCAGCGCTCTCACCGACTGTAGCAGCGCTCTCACCAACTGTATCAGCACTCACCGACTGTAGCAGCGCTCTTACCGACTGTATCAGCGCTCACCGACTGTAGCAGCGCTCTCACCGACTGTAGCAGCACTCTCACCGACTGTAGCAGCGCTCTCACCGACTGTATCAGCACTCACCAACTGTAGCAGCGCTCTCACCAACTGTAGCAGCGCTCTCACCGACTGTAGCAGCACTCACCGACTGTAGCAGCGCTCTCACCGACTGTAGCAGCACTCTCACCACAGCGTCGCTACAGCGTCGCCTTCACCGGCTGCAGCGTCACTCACCGGCTGCGACTCGCTCACTGTAGCAGCGCCCTGTTAACGCCCTTCACATCAGGGAGCACTTGACCTAAAATAGCAACTTTGGCTGCTACATTTTGCTAATCTCTGTGCTCCTATTGGTCGGTGGCAACCCTCGCCAAGGGCTCGTCATTGGTTGCAGGGTGAAAGTGTCCTTTTGAACCTTTGATGGTTTGACCTGTCCTGATGGAAGTTGACTGGTAACTGTGCAGGAACGCTGCCGGTTGCCAGGCGCCACGTGGCGCCACGTGTTGAATTTCGCCGCAGTTCCACTGGGCTGTACATTAATGTCGGTGTCTGGAAATATCACATTTATTAACAAAGGCGTCGGACAAATGAGCCAACAATGTTAATTTTCCAGTTTGACGTCCTCGCAAACAGCCGGCTGCCTTCTCACCTGTTTATGAAAGTCTATTAAGCAGATTAACACATTAATTTGACGCCGTCTGTGTGACTTTCTGCCTGAGAACACGAGGAATCCCACATCGAGAAATTAATCCTCTCCGCCGAGACGATATTGTTTTACACTCGACATGCTTATGTAACTTTCATTTTCATTTTTCCTCCTCATCTGAAAGTTTGAATTTGCTGAGGCTGCAGTTAACCGACGTTGAGAAATTAAAGCCAGGAGAGCAGCGCTGCTTCCGCTCGTTGTCTTCATCCTGGTCAGGGACGTAAGACCAAAGAATGAAGCAGGACATGTGGGCGCCGTCGTGGCTGCCGGCGGCCATGATGGTGGGCTTGGTGAGAGGACGCTGATCCACTGGAGTAAACGCTGGAACGGTGATCTTCAAGTAGAATTAGTCCCTCTGGAGACACTTGCTCAACAGGAGAGGGAGATTCACCGTTCGCACCCGCCGGCTGACGCGCCGCCTTGTTCTTTGCCGAGTCGTCATGGCGGCGCGGCGGAAACACTGTGACGATGTTCCAGAGTGGACCAGCAGCGATGAAGCGAACATGGAGAACTTCTCACCATCAGGTCAAAACCATCTGTGAGTCTGATCATATGAACATGATGTAGCATGTAAACTAGCAGGCTAACAGCCACAGCGACAAATCACTTTTCTCATTTTTGCCTTCAGAAACCAACCAAACGTTATCTGCTTTACGTCAGCGTGTTTATCATGATTCCGTACACGTTCGCACAGCCTCTCCCCAAAAAGTTCCGCCATTTCTGTTGTCTTCTTCTTTTGCTGGTCGCAAGTGAGCTAATACTGCGCAACGCTGCCCCCGACGTTTCCCGCCGGTACTGCTCCGTTTGCTGTGTTTGGGTACGAATCCGCCAGTGGACCGACACACGCAGGAAACGTACGCAGAGGACGGACAGAAGGTTCCGCCCACATGCGTGTGCATATTTAACGCCGAGCATAAATGAGCCACGAGAGACTTGTTTCTGTCGCGTTATGTCACTTGAGGTGCTTTGGATTGGTTGTTGTATTAGACTATGTGACCTTTGACCTTGCTCGTTGACACTACTCAGCTGACGTTCAGGTCCTGCTGCCGCTGCGAGATGTTGAGTGTGAAGGGCGGCGGTGGGCGGTGGGGCGGCGGCAGTCAGCGGTGGAGCGGTGGCAGCGGAGCGGCGGCGGAGTGGTGGTGGGGCGGAGCGGTGGTGGGGCGGAGCGGTGGTGGGGCGGAGCGGTGGTGGGGTGGAGCCGTGGTGGGGTGGAGCGGCGGCGCGGCGGAGCGGCAGCGCGGCGGAGCGGCAGCACAGCAGAGCGGCGGCGGCAGAGTGGTGGTGGGGTGGAGCGGCGGCGGAGCGGCGGCGGAGCGGCGGCGGAGCGGCGGCGGAGCGGCGGCGGCTCCTCCTCCTGCCTCCGGGAGATAATCTCTGATCAAAGCTGATGATCAGTTCATCTGCTGAGGAGAAGTTTTCCTGAGTGACGCTCAGGAGGAGGATTTCCAGATCTCATCAAAAGCTTAAGACACTTCATCGCAGAGTGCGACTCTGCAATCTTAGTGCAGGGAAGATTAAAACGGGAATTACAACATAATCTTGAATAATCCATGCGGCACGGACACTCCAGTGCGTGGCTATTCTGAGGTCTGACAACACTGTCAATCAACACCGGGATTACAGCTGAAATTAGCACGAGAACTTGCTGCTAACTGCTGTGGACGCGTGTGAACGTCTCCGCTCAGACGGGACGCAGCTCGCCGCCTCCTGCCGCTGCGCCGCAGGGACGTGCAGGGCCTCCCGCTTGCTACGGTGGCCTTGAGCGGCCAAATGTGGGACCCCGCTTCACGCTCGCACGCCGTCATTTCTGTCGGTATGAATGACGGATGTTGAAATAGGTTTGTTATTTATGTGGCGAAAACAGAGGGCATACAAAGCATAATCCGCGTGGTCATCGCCATGGCAACAGTCATAGCAGCATTTAAAAAGTGCACGTGTATGTGTGGCAGGTTGGATTCCTGGTCTGGGATCTTTCCATGTGGAGTTCGCAGGCTCTCCCCGGGTCTGCGTGGGTTCTCTCCGGGTACTCGAGCTTCCTCCCCGTGGCCCTGCCATGAGCCAGCCACTCGTCCAGGGTGCACCAGGCTGTACCAGGGTGTACCAGCCGAAGACCATGAGATGAGATGAGATGAGATGAGATGAGATGAGATGAGATGAGATGAGATGAGATGAGATGAGATGAGATGAGGTGTGTGTGTGTGTGTGTGTGTGTGTGTGTGTGTGTGTGTGTGTGTGTGTGTGTGTGTGTGTGTGTGTTTGCACTTCCTGCTGATGATGATGATGATGTGATGATGATCATCGTGATGATGATGATGAAGGTGATGATGGTGATGATGATGATGATGATGGTGATGATGGTGATGATGATGGTGATGGTGATGATGATGATGATGATGATGATGATGGTGATGGTGATGATGATGATGATGATGATGGTGGTGATGATGGTGATGATGATGATGGTGATGATGATCGTGATGATGGTGATGATGATGATGAAGGTGATGATGGTGATGATGATGATGATGGTGATGATGGTGATGATGATGGTGATGGTGATGATGATGATGATGATGATGGTGATGGTGATGGTTATGGTGATGATGATGGTGATGATGATGATGGTGATGATGATGGTGATGATGATGATGGTGATGGCGATGATGGTGATGATGATGATGATGATGATGATGATGATGATGGATGATGATGATGATGATGATGATGATGACGGTGATGGTGATGGTGATGATGGTGATGATGATGATGTTGATGATGGTGATGATGATGGTGATGGTGGTGATGATGGTGATGGTGATGATGGTGATGATGATGGTGATGATGATGGTGATGATGATGATGATGATGATGATGATGATGATGATGATGATGATGGTGATGGTGATGGATGATGATGGTGATGATGATGATGTGATGATGATGGTGATGATGATGATGGTGATGATGATGATGGTGATGATGGTGATGATGATGATGATGATGGTGATGATGATGGTGATGTGCATGTCGCTCTCCTGCAGTCAGACTGGCGTTGTCGCCTCCATGTTTCCTGTCTGTCAGCTTCCGTGTGTCTTTTGTCACCAACGCTGTAGCAACAGCGATGAGATCAGCTGTTGACTCCGCCTCTTTTCCGTGGAAACGCAGACGTTGACATGCTGACGTGTTTATGTCGTTTTTGTCGGCAGGTTTCAGTCGCAGCTTCGGGGCAGGCGGCTTCCAGAGGAGAGAAGAAGCGGCGAAGCGCGTCGGCCGTCTGTCCCACGTGGCAGATGTTTCCTTCCGATTGTGGCAGGAATTCTTCCAGATATTCTCCGAGCCCGGGTGAAACTGTGTCATCACTGAGAGGCGTCGCCGCGTGCGCTCATTGGATGAAAGGAGCTGCGAGGCCTCTCTGACAATCCTCTCTGGAGGCCAATAAGACTCGTATTTCTTTGACACTGTTGGAGTCGCGGAGAGAAGCAGGACTTTGAATAAGTGCTGATGAATTTTTTATGTCTGAACATGCGAGCGATCGTCTGCTTTGAGGCAGTTAAAAGCAAATAAGAGAAATGAGTCCACATCTGCCTGCAGCCTCTGTCCAGCAAACAGCAGCCGCCTGCTGTCAGCGCCTTTATCAGCTCGCCGCTGCCGCCGCCGTCGTCGTGACAACGACAGCGGCGCTCATCTTTAATTGATTCTTCTGCTCTCACTCGACAAACAAGCTGCAAAAACAGACTCCACAACAACCAGCCAGACGGCCGCATGATGAAATTCTGCCGGAAAGTAACGAGTCTGCTGCAGCCAGGAGGCGCCGGCGCGCTGATGCTGACGCCGACGCCGGCGCCGGCGCCATCGGCACATGCATCCGGCACAGGTCAAAGGTCACAGTGGCCCAGAGGAAGACATGGCATCTGCAAAGGTGGTCAGCAGGATGCTGAGCTTGTGTCACCAGTAGTCAGACCCTCCAGGGCCCCAATAGCCAGGACCTGACCCGACGCCCTGAAACGGGTTCAGAAAACGGTAGGACAATGTGATCAGATCCAGAACACCCGAGGAGACTGGGGACCTCAGACCAGGTCTGCTTCAGGGACCCTGAAACCTGCTTCCAGATCCAAACTTTCTGAAGCACCAGAAAGAGAGGGATGACATTGCTTCACCATCAGCGTGTTACCGTAGTAACCTCAGCAGGTCAGTCTGCTTTGTGGACTTGAAACGACCCCACAGGGAGGGTTTCTGGTCTTTTATTCTGGGAAAAAAAAAAAAAAAACGGCTCCCATTCCAGGACCAGAACTCCTCAAACAGCCTTTAAAACTTTCAAAGTAACTGGAACGTGTGTGTCTGGAGAAATATGAATTTTTCATGAATTATTGTGCTTCACATCAAAAGGTGTTTATTACTCGCATGTGATGATGTCACATGATGCCATTAACACACAGTTCCATTTGTTTGTTGATTAGAGGAAAAATGAGAGATGATTGATCCATAAAGGAACCTTCTATCAACATTGATTTGGTTCTTTAAAAATGAGAATGATGTTGATGCGCATTATTAGTGACGCAGGCAGGAAGTGGTGTTCAGGTGACCACAGCTTCTTTTCCACCATGTGAAAGTGCTGCTTGCAGCGAGATCATAAACAGCACTTTCAAAATAAAATTCCTCTGAGGACAGAAGAACCCTGATGAAACTCTTCTTCTTCTTCTTCTTCTTTTTCTTCTTCTTCTTCTTCTTCTTCTTCTTCTTCTCCTTTGTGAATGTTGTGAAGACGAACTTCAGTTTGACGCGTTTGCACATATTTTGTTGCAAATTGGAAATAATTAACTGGGCAGAGGCGGAACGCCTCGGCGTGCTATTGTTCCTTTATGAGCAGCAGTAATTAATGTTTCATTTAAGAGCGCAGTGCAGATGTATAAAAGGCTCAAATGGCAGCGCGCGCTCCGCATGTTTAAATATTAATGACTTCAGTCAAAATAAGACGCTGCAAAGTAAAAAGTCATTTATTTCTTATTCTTTTTCATTCTTTCAATTAAAAACAGTCCTGAGTTTCACTTCCACAAGTTTTCTTCAGATTTTTTGTCTCCAGTTGAAGAAAAAGTGGCTGCAGCTGCTGGACGCCGGCGTCCCAGCAGGACGATCACGATCTCATTATTCACACCTTTTTCACGCTCTTGTCGCTGACGCGTGTTCGTAACACTCTTCTTACACATTCTTATTCTTATTGTTTAAACTCGCATTACTGACTCTTCTTAATGACACTTATCATTAATGCTCTTTTCAATAACACTCTTTGATGTACCAGCATGGCTTCTGGCTGGGGTCTGGTTGGGGTCCTGCTGGGGTCTGGCTGGGATCTGTTTGGGATGTGGTTGGGGTCTGACTGGGGTCTGGTTGGGACTGGGTTGGGGTCTGGTTGCGATCTGGTTGGGGTCTGACTGGGGCTTGGTTGGGGTCTGGTTGAGATCTGATGGCGACTGGCTGGGGACAGGTTGGGATCTGGTTAGCGATCATTGGGATTTTGCTGGAGTCTGGCAGGGTCTGGTTGGGTTCTGGTTGGGGTCTAGTTGTGATCTGGTTGGGGTCTGGTTGGGGTCTGGCTGGGGTCTGGTTGCGGTCACAGGAAACACCTCTGGAAAATATTCTTCTGTTCAATGACTTTTCTTGTCTAATTTTTTTTTCAAGTAACTAAATCTCCTGGACAGTCTTTTGTGACAGTAGGCTGGGGTTTGGTCGTGACCAGGCTGGGGTTTGGTCGTGACCAGGCTGGGGTTTGGTCGCGACCAGGCTGGGGTTTGGTCGTGACCAGGCTGGGGTTTGGTCGCGACCAGGCTGGGGTTTGGTCGCGACCAGGCTGGGGTTTGGTCGCGACCAGGTTGGGCAGGGTGGGGTCTGGCTGGGGTCTAGTTGGGACTGCCTGGAGTCTTTTTGCGATCCGGTTGGGGTCTGGTTGAGTTTGATTGGGATCTGGCTGGGGTCTGGTTGAGGTCTAGCACGGATTTGGTTGGGATCTGGCTGGGGTCTGGTTGAGGTCTGATTGGGGCTTGGTTGGGATCTGGCTGGGGTCTGACTGGGATCTGGTTGCAATCGGGTTGTGGTCCAGCTGGGGTCTAGTTGGGGTCTGGCTGGGGTCTGGCTGCAATCGGGTTGCGGTCCGGCTGGGGTCTGGTTGGGGTGTGGTCAGGACCGGGATGTGGTCTGGTTGCGATCTGGTTGGAGTCTGACTGGGGTCTGGTTGGGGTGTGACTGGGGTCTAGTTGGGACTGCTTGGAGCCTTGTTGCGATCCAGTTGGGGTCTGGCTGGGGCCTGGTTGAGTTTTGATTGGGATCTGGCTGGGGTTTGATCGGGATATGGCTTGGGTCTGGTTGAGGTCTGGTTGGGGCTTGGTTGGGATCTGGCTGGGGTCTGACTGGGGTCTAGTTGCAATTGGGTTGCAGTCCGGCTGGGGTCGAGTTGGGGCCTGGCTGGGATTTGGTTGCAATCTGGCTGGGGTTTGGTTGCAATCTGGCTGAGGTCTGGCTGGGGTCTGGTTGCAATCGGGTTGCGGTCTGGCTGGGATCTAGTCTGGGTCTGGCTGGGGTCTGGTTGCGGTCTGGTTGGGGTCTGGCTGGTGTCTGGTTGCCATCTGGTTGGGGTCTGGCTGGGGTCTGGCTGGTTGGCGTCTCAATGAGCCTCAATGATGGCAGCTCACTGCTTGTTGAAGGATCTTAACCCTCATAGACGCCGGCCATGTTGGCAGTTTGTGCTGCAATCACGCGGTTGCCTACCTGTAGTCCCAGATGAGTCATGTCACTGCTTTCGGGCACTTCAATAGTCCTTCTTCTCTTAATCTTCGATGCAACTCTGAGCAAAGAAAAGCTGGTTTCTGATTAAAGTGGACAGCAGCAGAAAAGATGCAGCGCTGCAGTTTAATCATCTTGTCTGCGGATTTCAAGATAAAAACTCAGAGCCGCTGGTTTCTTTGAGGATCATTTAAGAGGATTTACAGATGAACCCTAAGTGGACGTCAGTAAAATCTATGTCCTCGCCTCTTCCTGGTTCATTGCAGTTTTGTTCTTGGGTTAAAATGTGACTACTCTTGTTTGAAGGTGAATGTGACTAATCCAGCTTCTGGTGGTGATGGTCTCACTTGGACCTGCGGGTCTCTGATGACGTCTGCCGGACGGGTTTCCCGGTGTACCGTGTGGTCCAAGCGTCCCAGTTCAAACGCATTCCATCTGTCTCTACTCAGCTACACTCACTGTTTTACAGTCAGAAAAGTCTACATGAGTAAATTTGGAAGGAAGACCTGATCAGCACCCAGTGGCGTCTGTCCTGGTTTCAGAGGCTGCTCCATTTTCATTGGTTCAGGTCAGGTGATGCTCCAGCTCTCAAGTGTAAATCCACCTGGAGATCATTCATTGGACCAGCAGCTCTGCAGCTCCAGTGTCTGAGTGATGGTCAGGTCTGACGCCCTACGAGAGGTCTTGTGACCACGTCTCTTCACCAGGATCATATCATGACTGCATAGCACGGTGGAGTCTCCTGTTCTGTGTGTGCACCGGTCTCACCTGCCCTCCCACGATGCATTGCAGTGGGGCAGGCCTTGCCGACTGTTACAGCCTGATACTGGATTTGATATAAGTGTGAAGAAGAGAAGCTTGTCCCTGAACCTCCACCACTCTGCTCTGGCATGAAGATGTCACGTACCAGAAGAGGATCTTGAATGCTTCCGGCTCAGTTGTAGGCCGGGACCTCGGCTCCTCGCTCCAGCTGCTGCTGATGTCATAGCGTGACCTCGTGGTGTGATATCGCAGTGTGACATCGTCACACGGTGACCAGATCCCAGCCAGACCCCAACCAGATCCCAGCCAGACCCCAACCAGATCCCAGCCAGACCCCAACCAGATCCCAGGCAGACCCCAACAAGATGCCATGCTGGTCCATCCAAGAGTGTTATTGAAAAGGGTGTTATTCATAAGAGCAATAATGATAAGTGTTATTAATTAGAGTCTTAATGATAAGTGACATCGTGGCGTGACATCGTGGCGTGACATCGTGGCGTGACATCGTGGAGTCCAGACCCCCACTGATGTGATCTGCTGTGATCATCTGTTATTGATCTGTTGATCCTAACCCTAACATTAATATTGATCAAATTAATATTAATATTCATCCTAGTTATCAGCGAGCTTCACCGAGATACATCTCATGGATGCACTAGGATGCATCATCAGTGATGTAACTGGCATGGGTGAGTGTTTCAGGTTTTTCAACATGGGACCCCCTCTCCCAGGCGACCGAGCCAGGCCTGGTCCGATCCTGGTCTGCATCCCAGCAGCAGTCCCACATGAACCCCCACCGCCCCACCCCCCCAAACCCCCACCCACCCTCCAGCATTACAGTCTCCTGGGTTTCCAGTGTGAATTGAGATGTTTGAACCTGCGGAGATCTGCTGTCAGGCTGGTGGGAGGAGCCACAGTTTCATTCCAGAAATATATCTGTATTTGTTGCTCACCATGTGCACGCAGAGCGCTGAGCTGCAAGCACCAAGAGGCGTTCAGGGTCGCATGTTTGAAGAGATCTGTTGTGATGTCTTCTTCTTTTGATGTATTTGGGCACTTCCTGTGTTTTTGAGCAAATGGCCAAAATCTGTAGATTTCAATTATTCATCGTGGTGAGGAAACATGACACGAGAACATGCTAATTAGCATCGTGTCAGCATATGTCAAGTAGCAATTATGTTAATCCCTGTGAGCGGTTCAAATCAATCCTGTCACCTTCGGCTCAGCACGACGAACATTCCTGCAGCTGGATGATCACATTAAATCCTAATTAGAGAGCAGCAACATAGAGCTTGTTAGCTTATCGTGAACGAAGCAGCTCAAACAGTCAGCTGTTACATACAGATTATAACATCTATGTTATAATCTGTATGATGTAATTAAAGATTCTCAATGAAGTCAGTGGCATCACAGTTTTTACCATAAAAAAACGACAAATCCTATTCTATAACACGACCCAGTGTCGCGTAGCAGCTTGGACAGCTAGCGACCGAGAAGCTAACTAACTCAAGAGTTTGATCACGTAAGAAATTAGGGTGTCAATATCTTCACGTGTAACTTGACAGCGGAGGTGAAGGCGGTCAGTAAGAAGTGGAGCAATGTGGGGCAGGTTATTTTTTAGCTAAAAATGGAGCTACAGTTCAGTTTTACACTTTGTCAGACCAAGCTGGCTCATTTCAGCAGCGCAGGATAAAGCACCTGCGATGGAGACGCCCCAACAAGCTGCAGGCAGAGACTGCTGCTGACAACGCTGCTAGCGCTTCACAGCCTAGCATAAAAAACTACGCAGCCAACAAACGCGACAAGGCGCCGAGTGAAGCTGAAACGGGGGCCCTCGACATGCAGCCCGTGTCAACTGTTGAAGACGACGTATTTTTAAAGCTAATGAAACATCTGGAGCCAGGCTAGGAAGTTCCCTGCAGAGCGACAGTTAGCTCGAGGGTGTCAAGCTCTACCAAGACTTACTTACTCAGGAGAATGATATGTGACCCCTTAGCGCTGCGATCGATAAACGTTCGTCTGTTAACTACTTGAACGGCTTTGAATTAACGGGAATGAGGTCTATGAAAGGAGAGGCGGAGCCCTCTAGTGGTTAGACAGTGCCACTCCGGTCAGAATTCATAAACAACACAAACGCGCTATTTTACAGGCCCGCGTACACGAGTAGTAATAGTTGTAAACATTGACACCCCTAGCATGAATGAAATAACACTTGGAAGCTTCAAGCGTTTTTCCCCAGCACTTGAAACTCACAGACTTGTTTCGCCGTCCCCATGGCGACAGTCACAGACAGAGTTCCCTTCACACCGTTCTAATGTTTCAGATAAAACCAGCGTTGGGCACGTTTCTTCAAAAAAAAAGTAATTATAGTTACTAGTTACTTCTCCCAAAAAGTAACAGAGTTGGTAACTTGGTTACAGCATGATAAAAGTAACTCATTACCAGGGAAAGTAACTATTATGTTACATTTTTAAATGTTTAAACTTGGAACAGCTTTGTCGAGTTTAGTTACGGCAACGCGCTGCATTTTATCGTCAGTTACGGCGGCGGCGTTACAGCCATGGGAACCGTCACGATTTTAATGACTCGTTACTGGAAAAAGTAATGCCGTTTAATCACAACGCCGTTATTCCTAATCACTGGATAAAACCCTCACGCTCCACACTCACGCGTCCACACACACAAAACGGATTTCTTACCGTGACGGACTGTCCAGCCTTGAGCACAAACTTTGGGGAGAACTTGTAGACCACCTCCTCCCCGTCGTCCACCTGCCTCTTCAGCCTCCAGTTGCCCAAAGGTTGGTCCTGCAGGAGGGAGACGGGCAGAGACTCAACAACTGCCGATCGAATCTATCCATGCACCCTTTACTGCTCCGTGAGGACTTTTATTCCACATTACAGACGAGCGTTCACCGGCGTCATCACAGCGGAGCTTCATTTCAAATGGACAATTCATGTTTCCAATGACCTACTTAAAAAAACAGATATTATGAGTGCTTGACAGTGCTGTTTTGATAACCTGAAAAACTAATTCAGCCTGATTTTTTCCCCCATTATCGGTACTCTAATGGGTCAAGCTATTAAGGGCAGCTCATTTGAAAGTGATACATTTATTGATGTCTGGCAGTATGTTGTCCATATTAACGCCGTTTGTCCAGGAGCGTCTTGTATCGATGCTTCGGTACCGAGCAGAAGACAGCAAAGCACCTTACGCTGTGTGAGCGGCTAACACACCTGCTCCGTATCGTTGGTCAGCGTGACGGCGTTCCCGTCCATGTCGGTGGGCGATATGGTGACGGCGCCGCTCGCTGTGGCCTCCTCCGATACCAGCAGCTGCTCCTCCCTTCCCACCTCCGGCATGTCCCGGGACTCCGCCTCCGCCCTCTTCCTCTTGGAGGTGCGGGAGGAGGAAGAGCCGGTTATCCGGGAGACGGTAACCCGGGACGACGGGCTCGGGGACAATTTCAGTCTGGAAGGGAGCAAATGAGTCCCTGGTGAGTTACACACCACATTATTCGGTCTCTGCTGTCACAGGATAACAAGACAGGATGTTCAGCATACACACATTTACAGCAATCTGAAAATGATACTTAAGACATACCTAGTAGTGTATGGTCAGCTGGTAACTGCATCGTAATACTTAATTTAGTACTTGATTAAATAGGAAGAATTTTAGCAAGCAGCATAGGCATAAGAATATATGAACACAGGCTTCATGTTGATAATCTACACCAATCAGCCATAACATTATTACCACTGCATGTTCACCACAGAATATAATGCAACAGCCCTGCAATCAATTATGTTGAACAGTGATTGAATGTGTGTGAGACAGGTGTTGACATCTTTGAATGATTGTTATTGGGACTGTAGTTTGTGACGCTGTTGGACTGTGCTGGGTCACACTGAGAGGGGTCCCTAATATTTTGGTCATCCCAAAAGGTGACATAATTTATTG
>CAAKHG010044085.1:0-10889 GCA_901007715.1 Dactylopterus volitans
ACGTCGTGTGCGTGTTTATGAGTTGACGTGTGGGCAAACAACGTTCACGCACTGCTATTTAAGACTACACACACACACACACACACACACACACACACACACACACACACACCATTTTAAGTACATTGAAGGTCTTTGCTCTGGAAAGCCTAAATACAAGCAGAAACCTGTTAGGCAAGCTGACTTTCCATCATCAGTCATCTTTGCACAGCGACTAGCCAAAACCGGTCTGAGGATGAGTAGTATTTGGTGTGTTTCTGTGTGCGTGTGTGTTTCTGCACTGTTGCAACTTCCATGTCCGCATGCGTATTCGCTGAAGTGTCCATAAGAAATGTGCTCAGGTCTTAGCAGTTCAAGAACTGCACTTACTGCTGACTGTGACCACTGACCTTTGTGTAAACTCAAAAAAATCCAGCAGGCTTAATTAAAATATCACATTACATGAGGTGCCTGCGGTGGCCTTCCACTGATGGATCCACCGCATCAGTCAAAGCAGGCAAGAAGAGACTTGATTTAGTCACCTAAAAATCCTGTTGACGTCTCACTATTTGAACATCTAATGATGTGATGCCATATCCTACTTTCTGCACACTTGACGCCACATCCTGTTTCCTGCCCAGGTCAAAGGCCACGCAGTGAGTCGACTCCTACAGAGCTTTGCAGCTGATGACGGCTTTCGATTGGATGAGGAGAGCAGCTTCTCAGAAGGAGAGGAAGAGGAGGAGGAGAAGAAGTTGATACACCTTCCACCCAACATGCCTTGCAAAATACCTGGTGCGCTTCAGCAGTGACACACCATTCATAATTACACACACATGCAGGTTTTAAAACCATGTTTGATCCTTTTTCACACATGCCTCCTCTGTTGCTTCACATAGCAATTATTCAACACACTCACAAATTATGTCTATTTCCTCCTCCTCCTCTCCATCCATCCATAATTCTGCCCTCCCTCATCAGCTCTGCCGAACTGCGTGCTCAGTAAAGAGATGTTGGTGGACGGGTTGAAGATACTGATTTCAAAGGAGGACGAACTTCTATATGCTGCCTGTGTCCAAACTCTGGACCTGCCTGACATGTAAGACTGCCCTTCCCAAATAGTTCACGGAATCCTTCAGTTGTTTTAGTCGCAGAGGAGGATGAACCCCTTTACATAAAGATACGGCTTTTATAAAAGTTAAATATTAAAGATGCAATGTTTCACACAGACATGAGGGGGACTTTTGATGAATGTCTGCTACCTAAACTGACAAGACACTGTGTACCAGAATCTGGATGGTACCACTTAGCGTGAACAATGTCCTTGAGGGGGAAGCCCAAAAAGACATACTACAACAAAAGTCTTGTCTTTACAAACGAGTTGAAAACGTAGCTTGTTGTGAAACGCTTGCCAGCAATTACAGTCTTGACAAACAAGAAGTCTAGACGACTATAAAGCCACGACACTCAGCAGTGGCAGCCAACTCAGCTGCCAGAAAAAACAAAACAACTGAACACTCATTAGCGAAAGGATAAGCTTGAGATCTAAAACTAGAAAATCTTTAATTACAATTTACAAACGAGAACAATAATGTCTCTTGAGGAATTCCAGGCAGTCATTTTTGGTCATTACCCATTTCCTTCTTTTCCTCCCTTAGATTCAGTGTTGTCATTGAAGGGGAGCGTGGGAATCGACCCAGAATCTACTCACTGGAGCAACTTCTACAGGAGGCAGTGAGTTTCTGTCTTGTTGCTCTAGCATCTCATACATTTTGGAGTTTTGGGTATTTGTGGATTGCTGGATGGAAATGATTTTGTGTGTGTATTTTTCCAGGTGTTGGACGTGCGGCCCCAGACTGATGCCATCCTGACTGCCGGGACGCGAGTTTGTGCCTACTGGAGCGAACGCTCTCGCTGCCTTTACCCGGGATATGTCCACAGAGGTGAGTCAGACACCAACAGCACTAACGCTGCATACACACATTCCCATTCCCAACTCATGTGCTCCTTCCTGTGTTTTTGTGCTGTAGGAGGTCCAGGTGAGGAAAAGGAGGGCAGTGTGATGGTGGAGTTTGATGATGGAGACAGAGGAAGGATCACCCTTGCAAACATCAGACTTCTGCCTCCAGGATACCAAATCTGCTGTGAGTATGACTTTAAAGGGAAAGAGACACGCACAGGTCGAAAGAGGGAAAGCAAGTGAAAGAAATAAAAGAAAGGGCAATAAATTAATTCTTCTTTAACAGGTGCGGAACCATCCCCAGCACTTCTGATCTCACCAGGTCGCCGCTGTCGCCGCAGCTCCACCCAGGACAAGAAAGACACACCCAAGGAGAAATCCTCCAATGAGGATCTGGCTGGGAGGTCCCACGAGAAGAGACCAGGTGAGAGATGAAGGATGTTTTTCTGTCCTCTTATTAGGTGTTTTCTAATTTAGGATGTTCCGTCTCATTTGTGTGTATTATTCTTATTTCTTGGTCGAGCTGACGAATCCACTTGGACTTAAAGAGTCCACATTGTGCTTTTTCAGTTTTCCCCTTTCCTGTAGTGTGTTGTATTGTTTCTGTCTCACTTGTAGTTCTGTCTTCACGTTCTATTCAGTGACATCACTACATATAGCATGTAAGAAGAGATAGATAGATGGAGTCCAAAACAAAAACATGTGAATAGAGGTGCAGCAGTAATAGACAGCGAGAGACAAAATAATGTGTTTTAGAACCTATTTTAATATGGGCACATTAATTTATAGTAAATACATTCACACACACGCACGCACGCACGCACGCACACACACACACACACACACACACACACAGCCCCTCAGGCCGTAGTAAAATCCTCAAAAAAAGGTTTCGTACAGTTTTTCATACTACTAATTGTTGACCAAATTCTTGACATCTCCAGGTCAGAAAACAGCAGGATCTGTAGGATTATGATGATTCTGTCCTCCATATGACCACATTAATCATGACTTTATGAAGTGTCATCACTGTAGTTAAGCAACATACATGTAACTCATCACAATAACCCTGGAGGCAGAGACAGGTTTACCAGGTTTTCTGTTTGAGTAATGGATATGTTGAAACTCACATGCCTAGGTGAAGATCAAAGAGATAAAGGTATTAAATTTCTCTAAAGCTCTTGGTTCCACAATTAATCTTCTTACGACCTGTCAGTTAATATTGATTATACTCCTCTCTGTTGTTGTCTCTTTCTCAGTTGGCAGGCCGAAAAAGATCCATTCAGTGCCTAAGACTAACAGCACTCCTACATCAGTATCAGATTCTGCCACTAAAGGCAGCACTTCCTTGTTGAGCTGGACTGCACCCAGGAAGAGACCCCCAGTTGACTTCTTCCTCTTCAATGGGACATCCCGTAAGACGCAGAAAAGAATTCGAGAGCGAGACTTGGGGGTGTTTCACCGCCCTGCCTCCCACTCCATCACCTCCCCTACCCCTCTCAAAGGCATCTTTGGCTCCCCTTTTGTAGTCGATTCATTCAGTAGCATCGCCAATGGCTACTCTACATTTGGAAGGGGAGGAAGCTCTGCAGCAGGGCGACCGGTGACCACCTTAGCTTCCATGGGGCTTCGAGATTCATCCCAGGCTTGCTCCTCAGCGGTCACCATGACGATGGCAGCTTTGAGCAAGAAGCCAGTTAGTGAACGAGACAGGAAACAGTTCCTGGTGAAGCTTGACCATGAAGGAGTGACCTCTCCTAAAACAAAAAATGGGAAGGCCCTGCTTCGACTTGGGAGTGGAGGGAGAGGAGGCCGAGAACTTGTCTCTGCAGGAGCACCGCTACGCTATATTCACCCCTCCATGCTGGTAAAGGATGGAAAGAAAGGAGGAGGGGAAAGGGACAGTACTGGAGCCCGGTCCAAAGCTCTTTTAAAGGGCACTCCACCACTGCAGAAGGACCTTTTGCCGGCAGGACTTGGAGCCAAAGGTGGAGATTACAGTTTGGACTACCCAAGCGACTGCCCCAGCTCCTACTCTGAGTTAGATGAGGATGATGAGGATGGTGGCCAAGCTGCTGGAGCACGAAGAAGAAACGCAACGGTCACATCTCACCGCAGCGGTCGTTTTCTCTCTCGTCTGTCGGTGTGCTTCTCCTCATCCTCATCCTCATCCTCCTCCTCCGGCTCCATCTCCTCTTCCTCCCTCTGCTCCTCAGATAACGACTCTTCCTATTCGTCTGATGAGGAGTCCTCGTCAGTGCTGCTGCGCCGTGCACTGCTCCAGCAGGACAAACATAAGCACAGACAGAATTTGACCTCTGACCTCCTGGGCACTGAATCGGCCACCTCCAGCCCCTCTCCCTCCAACACAGCCCCAGCGCACGCCTATGTGGCTAAGGCTAGCATGGCCATCTCCGGTACGAAGGGGAGGACAGAAAGAACGGAAGACAGGACGGAGAGCTTGTCAAAAGGAAGTATTGTGACTAGCAGTAGTTCAGCTAAAACCCAGCTGAAGAGGAAGGAAGGCGTCCCTAACCAGAGCAGTCCTGGCAGCCAGCAGTCAAAACCTGCCTCTAAGGACACAGCAACAGCTAAGAGGCAAAGGATGTCCTCACCTGAGCCTCTACCCAACATGACTCCTCCATTGCCTGGACGCCAGCTGTGGAAATGGTCAGGGAACCCGACACAGGTAAGATAATCTGTTATTTAGTTTGTTTACATGCTGATTGCTTGGTGTGATCATCTGAAAGTGTTATGTCAAGTTTTGGTTGACCAAACTGGAGGGGCTGATGTCAGCTGGGATTTTCCTCAGAGCTATTCAATTTATTAATGACTTAATCTGACATTGTTTTCTCATATTCACAATTAATCCTGGTAATATGGTTTCAAAATGATTATCCTGGATATCAGTAACCTACCTAACATACTTTAAAGGGGAATTTCAGTGTTTTTTAACCTGTGCTCCATTTACACATTTATTCTTCAAACATTTATAGGAAAAAAATTGATTCAATATTTAACTCAATGTTTAGCAAAGATGCCATAACGATGAAAAAACTGTAATTGACTGACACACAATAAAACAGGGCTAAAAGTGGTCATTTTGCCACTAGCAGGCTCAGACTTTTATTAAGTGAAAACATTATGAAATAATGTGCACCGAGCCAGGTCTGCTCTTGGCACAGAAAAAAAGGGGCTTTGGATTTCTGGAGATTTCTTCTCATATTTGACTGCCATAAATCTTCCTGGTAAAAAATAATGATGGTCTGCAAGTCAGCTGTGTGGACAACAGTGTTTTCATCCATGTAGATGGCATTAGCATAACAAGGCAAAACTTCAGTGGCTTTGAAAGCATTGCATACGGTGGCATGCTAATTCATTGCTACAATTTACTAATGTGGAAACATAAACCATTGTTTGTTTGTTTGTTTGTTTTTTTATCTTTGAGACAACACTTGTTTACACAATAAAAGACAAGCTCTTTCAGTAAACAAACATTATGGACAACTGGCCAACTGCATTACATTGCAGGTATCTTGCAAGTGCTAGGATGCAGCATTCTTACTCATTGGAACAACTGTAAATACTTTTGTCACTGTTAATCATTGAAACCCAAACAACTGGGGCAATAGAGCTTAGGGTAAAATATATCCTTTAAGCAGCTATTGATTGCTGTTGAGTTTTTTTTCAGTTATCTGGCTCATTTGCTGAATTTAGCAGCCTAATGATTAAGTCATGATCCCAAGATAACAGAACAGAGCCACAACTGCTGGCACTCGCAGCCTCCATTCTGCCATGTTGTTTGCTTTATAAACATGACCGTGTCTGTTGATTGAGATGTGCAGCCTGAAAAAGCTGACCGTTGGTGTGTACATACCCTGACAAGTCAACAGATGGAGCACAAATGTAGTGCCACCCATGTTATGATTTTAATCAGGTCTCAGATAATGGACCGGGGATCATTACAAACTAAATAATTTGTTAACATACTCTTATTAATTGGCTTAGAAAATGATGTGAAACATTTTTGTTATAAGACTGGGTATTACAAAACAAGCAAATCTTAATTAGTTTCTGAAATTAAGATTGTGGTGAAATAAATACTAAATGAATTGAATCAGAGTGCTGTTTTTCTTTCCTCCCCCTCTAGAGAAGAGGTCTGAAGGGTAAAGCCCGCAAGCTTTTCTACAAGGCCATTGTCCGGGGCAAGGAGACGGTGCGTGTCGGGGACTGTGCTGTGTTTCTGTCACCCGGTCGGCCCCAGCTGCCCTATGTGGGCAGAGTGGAGAGCCTCTGGGAGTCGTGGAGCTCCAGCATGGTGGTCAGGGTCAAGTGGTTCTACCACCCAGAGGAAACTCGCCTGGGGAAGCGACACCGCGATGGCAAGGTAAAGATCATGGAGTGCATGCAGAATTTATAAAACGGGAATGGTCAAAGTAAGAGAGCGTGAAATTTTCATTTAAATATATCACCACTTTTTATTCCCTATTCCCATTTGACAGGAGTGAATGTACATCTACTTGGCTCATGAACCATTTACTTCACTAAATTTAACTAATTCACTAAATATTCTGTGTAAGTCAGGATTTTCCCCAAGTCAAATATCTGCTGCACATTTTTTTTTTTTTGTAGTGGCAAAACAGTGGCTGGTGTGCAATAAAGAGAAAAGAACAATTTTAGCAAGAGCAACAGTGTCTACCATAGCTGAACAAGTACAAAAAAGAGGGGCACTTGCTTAAACGTCCAACTTCATCATGAGAAAAAAAAAAAACAAGTTATAAGACACAAAAGCAGGGGCTCTGTCTGGGAGGTGCTGGGAAGCACAACTGAACAAAAACAAACCGGCTGTGAGTACATTTTGACCGGATCTGATAGTTGATTCATCGATCTTTCCTCTCACCTGTCCTAGAACGCCTTGTACCAATCGAGCCATGAGGACGAGAACGATGTGCAGACCATCTCCCACCGCTGCCAGGTGGTCAGCAGGGTGGAGTATGACCACTTGATTCGTGAACACAAGCCCAGTGGCACCACAGCTAACAACCTTTTCTACCTGGCTGGAACCTACGAGCCAACCACAGGCCAACTGATCAGCGCTGATGGCATGGCTATTGTGTCTTAGCACCACCACAGAAATCCAAATACTGACCCAAACTCTGGAGTGGACTGCTTCCAGGGTGGTCCTCCAGAATGGACCAAGGGACAGAGGGAAATCCAATAGGAAGAGTTTTGGTGCTATGTATTGATCTGTCCCTTGTAAGAGAAGGAGCTAGCCCACTGGAGAAAGCCCAGCAGCACTGGTTTGTTGGGGGGGAAATCTATTATCCATGTCAGATTTTTACCTCTCCTTAAGATGTGGACCGATGCTCCTTGTCGCCACAAGTCTGTGGCAGAAATCACAGAATATCTTGTCAATGCAACAAGATTACTGCAACAAAAGAACAGGAACCAAGGACATGAGCACTTTGGAGTAAAGTAGCGTGGATATGCTATGGCGGACTTGGCTTTCTGAAACAAAAACTGACTCAGAGAGCAGCAGAGACTGTATAGTAAGAAGACTTACTGTAAACCACACTGGTTTGGAAGGTTTTAATGGTCTTAAACTGGTAGTTTGATGATTACAACATGATTGGGAGCTCCCCAACAGGACCAAAAAAACAAAACAAAACACTGTCATTTAGACTTTGTGCGTGCGTGTGCCTGCAATGACCATGTGTGGCATTTAATGAGAACCGAGAAAATAATGCTTTGGCGTGTGTGCGTGCGTGCGTGCGTGCGCGTGTGTGTATGTGTGTGTGTGTGTGTGTGTGGTCATGCACATGTACAGTACACCTGTGCACATCAGGTGGAAAACCAAGATGACGTCATGGCACACCATCTTTGAATATGAAGCTGTCCAGTACTTTGGAAAACAAATTTTTTTCTCCTGTCAAGCCATACACATCAATACCTCTATCGCATCCTTCTATTCAGGTGCGAAGACATA
This sequence comes from Dactylopterus volitans, assembly GCA_901007715.1. Classification (NCBI taxonomy): domain Eukaryota; kingdom Metazoa; phylum Chordata; class Actinopteri; order Syngnathiformes; family Dactylopteridae; genus Dactylopterus; species Dactylopterus volitans. Next base: position 7,926 of record CAAKHG010044085.1, read on the forward strand.
TGTACAGTGTGTTTGTGAGCATGGGCGAGCGTGTGTGCTTTGTACAGCTTTATGTATACCATATTGTAAATACTATACATATATATTTGTTCTCTTTTTGGTTGTTTTCTTTTTGCAGAGATTATTTTATTTAGATTTTTTAAGGGGGTGTATGCCTACAGTATGTGTGTGTGTATGGGAGGGGGTCTGGCAGAGAGAGGAGGTTGGGCTAAATTTCCTTCTCTTTCAATGCACTGAACAGTATCGCAGATGTGGATTTGGGGTCAAAATGTATAATTGATGAGGAAACCGTTGTGGTTGTAAACCTTGCTTTGGGGTTAAATGTGTAGAAAGGGTGTTTGGGAAATGATGTTTTTATAGAGAAATCAGAAAATGGCTCTTTTTTAAACGTGTCAAAAATCTCGAATTTTGTTCTGTTAAGGCTTAGAATGTGCATTTTATGTTTGGGCTTTTTTTTTTTAGAACACAAATACTGGAAAGGAAACCAAGTTTCTGCTGTTCTCTGATCCTGAAAGAATCTAGTTCTTCATTATCTATTTTAGCCTGTATTTCTATAAAATATGTAGATATTTATCTGGCATCAAAAAAACATACCAAAGCACCTGTGAGTTTACGCTTCACTGCATTATTAAGAAAACAATTTTATGGAAAAGTTAAAGAAGATGTTCAATCAAACCTGAATCCGGGACCCCTGCAATTACCAAGGTATTTGAAGTAGAGTTCCTCCTGTTGTTTGCTCATATTCATCTAGCGTTGCTATGACAGCCTCGAAGAAACATTGCAGTAACACTGTCTGCACGCTGCCCAGCTGATGCACTTGAGGTCTCTATGACAACCAGAATGGCATCACGTGACTGTGAAGGACAATCAGAGCCAATCAATGGGACAATGTTGAGAGACAAAAAAAGGATCAAATCATAAATTATGCTTCTTGTCACTTTTATTCCTGCTTTGCCAAAAATGTCTGTTTTTTTTATGTTTGCTTGTTTTCATAGTTTACCATTGTTTATGCAAGCCTATGATGACTGTTTGTTGTCGGTGTATAGGATGTACAGGGGGACGAACATGAATGCGTTTTTCTTTTTAGGACTTTGACTGACTTTTAACAACAATGTTGCTGTTACACTGCAAAGCAAACGCTTTAAAAAAAATTAATGTGAAACTCACTTTAAAAAAAGCTGTATTTTCTTTAAGAAACACTGGATTCAGATCTGACCATCACATTTTGACAGAAGCGGCATCATTGTGTGACCATGTTTTTTAGACCCACTGGAACCTGCTTTATACGGTTGAGATGGCCACCTAAAATATATTATTTCAGTCATTCTTTTGGAAATATGACTTAAATATTTCCTCATGTACAAAATGAAAAAAATTATTTATCTTAATTTTATTGCCTTTTTGTGTTTCATTAAAAAAGGATTCTTACAAAAGAACATCTTGATTGTTTTTTTTGTTTTTTTTCCTCCTCTGCTGGGTGTGAACCCTCTGAGTACTGCCTTGTGTTCATCAATGCCGATCATTTGTCTGCTGAAGGAAAAGAAGAAAAGCGCGGAAGAATGAAAGGAGGGGGGAGAAAATACGGGAGGAGGAAGCAATTTGAAACTGTAGCTGTAGCCAATAGATGAGGAAGAATGGGAGAGAAAGGGAAACCGTATCTGGCGGCGTTTCACGAGAGACGACGGGCAGGATAAAGTCTCCTTAGGTTGTGCAGGTGGGTCAGGTATTCAGAATAATCAAAACGGAACAGAACCATTAAGAGAACAAAGCGAACGGATCGGCTTTCTGTCTGCGCAGATTTCAAATCCCTCACTTGTGTGTGACGACGGGCAACTCATGTGCCCGTCAGACGGCCTTGCGTGCGCCAATATATGCCGCGCAGTCTGCATGCTTTTCTGTACTTTTGTGCTTTTTCTGCTCCTGTTTGTGTGTTTGTGCATGTATGTGTGCGCTCCGTGCGCCCGTGTGTGCGTGTGTGTGTGTGTGTGTGTGTGTGTGTGTGTGTGCGTGCGTGCGTGTGCGCCTTTGCATGCTTGTGTGTAAGCTGAGACCTAGGAAGAACATTGAGATCATCCCCTGCAGGGTGTGGAGTTTCTGGAACAAAGTGCGCAAATTTCTTGCATATTATTCGAGACTTCCTGTGAAATATTCACACCTTTTTATCGTGCTGTAACCAGACCCTTTGTGACAAGGCGTATTGCGACATTAAAGTCTGGATGGAGGATTTACCTTTGACCTCAAATTACAGTCTGGTGGCCGTGGGGTAACACACGAAGAGGGCTTGAGCACAGCAAAAGAAATTTTGTTGCAAGCTGTTTTTGCACGCAGCCCCTTCTTTGCCCTCTTGTTTGTTTTCTGCTCTGTATCTCTGCCTGCTTTACTTGTCAATACAAGAAAAAGTGACTCACCTTTTTGTCTGAATAACTTTGCTAATGGTCCTTAGCCATAGTTTGAAATCACACAGGCGTATTGTCCAGCGGTATGTGTGTCTGTTTGCTTTCCTTTTGTCTTCTGCATTGAGCTGTTTCAGCAGTGCACCGTGTTATAGCAAAGATATGAAAAGCTATGCCAGTCAGTCTGACCACACACACACTCATGCATCCATTCTGTTTCGCCGTGGGTCTTTTACATCCTCCTCATTGGCTCCTCAATCAACCAACGCCTTCAAAACACACAGACATTAAGTGCAGTCTTTGACTCCTTATCAGCAGGTTTGCATTGGGCTTATCTGGTTGACATTGTTAGACTACTTTACCCAGAATGCTGCAGGAGATAGGGGCACAATGGGAGGCTGGGGGTGCCCTCTGGGTTAATGACAGAGCGCTTTCACGTCGTTAGAGCAAACATGCCACAGGCTGATTTGTGTGTGTGTGTGTGTGTGTGTGTGTGTGTGTGTGTGCGCGTCTCCGGTCAGCTGGCACGTTCCACCTCCCACAAATATTCATACGCCGCTTTGCCGTTTCT
>CAAKHG010044086.1:0-22267 GCA_901007715.1 Dactylopterus volitans
TGGGTTTGAGAGTGGCGCGGTGCCGGTGCGGTGCCGGTGGGTTTGAGAGTGGCGCGGTACCGGTGCGGTGCCGGTGCGGTGCCGGTGGGTTTGAGAGTGGCGCGGCCACACGAGGACGCAGCTAAACACGTCGGTGCTGATGGCGGCGGTAACGGAGCCGCTGGACGGAGGCACGGCGGCAACGACCCGCCACGAAGATGGCGGCTGCGCTAGCTAGCGAGCTAAAGCCAAAACAGCTCGAGAAAAACGAAAACGCGGCCTCGGATCTCCGGTTACATCCGTCACTCGCTCGTAAATATTCCATTTGTTGCGCTCGTAGACGCTCGGACTTCCACGCTGAGTTTTCTGCCCGTGGTCCCGCGTTTGACGCCGCAGGCGCCCGTCCAGCGTTTACCGTAATACCTCGAGCATGGGCACGCGTCCGCGAGGCTCTCGGCCACTCGGCAGCAGACTTGCTTCATTTCTGACCAGTTCAACGTGTTTGACACTTCTGCGGACGCTTCGAAAGTTTTTGTTTGTTGGAGCCTGAAACCGGAAGCGGAGGCAAACTTCACCCTCGCTCCCGGATGTGAGAGGAGCCGTGAAGCGCCGCGAAGCTGATGGCAGCAGCGAGCGCAAACACATTTTTTCCTGCTTTAGTCTGTGAAGCCGTCTGACTCGCAGCTTCCACCGCCGCGAATGAATATCTGCCCCCTGAGAGCAGGGGAGGCTGCTGACCCTGCGGCGTCCGGATGTGGCCCGGAGCAGCGGCGATGGCCCGCGCCCCTGCCGCGTCACCGCCGCGCCCCTGCCGCGTCACCGCCGCGCCCCTGCCGCGTCACCGCCGCGCCCCCGCCGCGTCACTGCCGCGTCACCGCCGCTCATCGTCCAGCTGTCTCTATCGTTTCGCGTCGATCCTCCGGCCAGCGGTCGGAGTTGCACCCGCAGCCGCGCTGACGCCCCGTTGTGTCTCAGCTTTTGCAGCCGGACGTGGACGCCGTGGTGGAAGCGTCGGCCCGTGAGGCCACCAGAAAGATCAGCGCCGTTTTCGCCCAGCTGACGTCCGCGTCGCGCCGTGAGAACCAGACGCTGCGGGTCCGGGTGCGACAGCTGGAGCGCGAGCTGCACGCCGCCGTCACCGACTGCGAGAGCGCCCGCACGTGGCGAGAAAAGGTCCTGAGCGGCTGGCCGGTGCTGTTTGAGGAGACGGGCTTGGTCTTCACCCTGAAGCTGTTTGGGAAGTTGATGCCAGGCGCCACGACGAGTGCCGGCCCCGAGGCCGCCGCCGGCCCCGAGGCCGCCACCGGCTCCGAGGCCGCCACCGGCTCCGAGGCCGCCACCGGCGCCGCCACCAGCCCCGAGGCCGCCACCGGACCCGAGGCCGGCACCGGCTCCGAGGCCGGCACCGGCTCCGAGGCCGCCGCCGAGGGTGCAAACCATGCCGGTAGGTTCCCGTGGAAGAAAAACGCGGGATATTTTAACCATTAAAAACGTGACGGCAGGAAACTTCTGCTGACCGGAGAGAAGGAAACACGCGGGATGTGAAATGAAAGCGTCTGTCTGAGAAATGGCGGGAAAGATGAACTGAGTTGAGGTCAAAGGTCACTGACATCAGCCAGCATGTTTGTGCTCATAAGTCAAACGCTGATGTCAACACTAGACGAATAGGATGAAATTGTAACGTCTTTCTACTCCTGACATTAGAATCCTACCCATACTATTGGAACCAATACGATTTTTTTGAGTAATGTGCCATTTCGGCTGATCAGTATTTACGTACAGTCATCAAAGTCCTCTCATATCAAATCATATAATTTTTATCTCCCAGAATGCAGCTGCTACTTGTGTTGTTTTTGTTTATACCGGAGCTGCAATTCCATTGGCTGACACCAGGCAGTCATGGTCAGCCTGGATGGACGGCGCCCTCTACTGGACACCATGAGCCACAAGAACTGATTTACGTGTTATTATAGCCAACTGTCCTAAATATAGATGAATAGAGCAGTTTTGGTGCATGTCGGCCAATTTTCTGTCAAAACCAGTAAAACAATTCATTCAAAGTCTCTCCAACATAGATGATAGACGGACATGGATGTTAGCTGCTACCTGATTGGCTATGGAGGAAAACGACTGGGGGGCGGTTATACTTGTTTTTTGTTCAAATCAAACAAGATAAAGCATTTTAATTGACTTATTTGCCACATTCACAAGCGAGCGCGCGCGCGCACACACACACACACACACACACACAGGGGGCTGCAGCATCACTCTGATGCACCAGAAAGATAGAGTCCAGATTCTAAATGAAGGAAGTTCTAGGATGCTGCTGAGTGTCGAGGGAGGTCTTTAAATCTAATGTGCTGTCATTTTTCAGCCATTTCCAGGTGTGATGGTGGAGAACTTACAAAGGAGGCGGAGCCATCATCGGACAGCAGAGGAGGTAAGATGGTGGTAAACAGTCAAGGAACCTGATCCTCTGCAATGATTTTTCAGTTTTCTGCTGTGGCTTCATGACAGCAGGTCAGCATGTTCTCCCGCGAGTCCTCCATGCGTCCCGTTCATATCTCAGAAACGCCTGGAAGGAAAGTCCTCACATTTGGCCTAAACATCAGCTCAGGCTCTAGAATGAACTGACTAGAGTTTGTTGGTCAAAGGTCACTTTGTGACATCACCAAGCATGTAACTGGTCATAAGTCATACGCTGATGATGATGTCATCATCTGATGACGGGATGAAGTGACGGCATTTTTCTACCCCTAAAACATTTAATACAAATCATTCAAAGTCTCACTACATCGATGATGGACAGACGTGGGTGATAGCTGCATCCTGATTGGCTAGTGGAAGGACACAGGAGGTGGAGCTGCCTGTGTCCTGCCGTTACTCTGAACACGCGTGTTGACGTTTATCTTCTCCACCTTTATCTAGACATTGTAGAAGGTCTCACCAAAGATGGCATCACAGAACGCCAAACTGCCTACAGCGAGGGGGCCCAGCAGGTCCAGGAGGCCCAGCAGGTCCAGGAGGCCCAGCAGGTCCAGGTCCAGAGGAGGGCGGCAGTCTTTGAATGTGAAGTCTGCAACAAGAATTTCAGCCGCAAGCTGCATCTGAAGAAGCACATGAACACTCACCAGGAGCCTCTGGCATGTGATCAGTGCCCGAGGACCTTCCGGAGCTCAGCCACGTTTGAGAAGCACCTGCTGCGACACGAGGAGAAAAAGTACACAACGTTCACATGCTCCGTCTGCGAGAAGACCTTCAGAACCAAAATACAGCTCAGCTGTCACCAGGTGGTTCACGAGGACACGAGGCCGTTCACCTGCTCCACCTGTGGCAAGGCCTTCAAAACCAAGCAGTGCCTGCAGGCGCATCAGGTGGTGCACAGCGCCGAGAGGCAGCACCAGTGCTCGGTGTGCGGCGAGCGTTTCCGCTACGCCTTCTCGCTGCGCTGCCACCAGAGCGTTCACACCGGCGAGTATCCCTACAAGTGCTCCGTGTGCGGCAAGGCTTTCGTCAACGGGAAGTCACTACGGACGCACCACGCCGTCCACCAAGGGAAGATGTTCACGTGCGAGACGTGCGGGGCGGGTTTCACGCTGCAGCAGAACCTTAAGAGGCACATTCGCATCCACACGGGCGAGAGGCCCTTCAAGTGCTCCGTCTGTGGAAAGGCTTTCATCCAGGACACCAAGCTGAAGGCCCACATGGTTCTTCATGGCGCTCCCAAGACCTTCATGTGCGACCTGTGTGGGAAGACCTTCCTTTATAACTGCCTGCTGCTCAAACACCAGAAAGTGACCCACGGCGAGAGAGGCGGGCCGGACACCAGACGGCGAATCCCAGAGCGGAGCCACCGACGGGTTATTTACCGAGCGGACAGAACCACCGTGGAAGTGACGCCTTTCAGCTGCGAGACCTGCCACAAAGGCTTCCATTGCGCCGGCTCGCTGAAGAGACACGAGCTGGTCCACAGCGGCCGGCTGCAGTACCACTGCGACACGTGCGGGAAGTCCTTCCTCTACAAACACACCTTCGACTACCATCGGAGAACCCACTCTGGGGACCGACCCTTCGGCTGCGACGTGTGCGGCAAAAGGTTCATCATCCTGCAGGCCCTCAAAGCCCACAGACTGCAGCACACGGGCGAGAAGCCGCACCAGTGCCAGGTGTGCGGCAAGGCCTTCAGGGTCTACGCCAACTACCGCCGACACTACCGCATACACACCGGGGAGAAGCCCTACGAGTGCGAGGTGTGCGGGGCCGCATTCAGGCAGCTGGGACACGTCAAGTTCCACATGCAGGTTCACACGGGCGTGAGGCCGTACGCCTGCGGCAGCTGCGGACTCGGCTTCTCAGACTCCCGGCTGCTCAGGAGACACAGCTGCCCTCAGAAGCACCACCAGACGGCCGAGGGTGCGCTCGCTGCCTGCTGACACCCGGTGGCGCCAAAGATCACAGCCCCAACAATTGGCCGGTACTTTGGCTGACGTTTATGTCACAGATGTGTCGTGTTCATTGGAAAAATGGCCACTATGCGCCGATATTGAGGTCCTCAGAGGTGTCCCTAATATTGTGGTCATCCCACTCATAGGCATTAGCGTGACCAGAATATTAGGGACCCCTCCCAGTGTGACCCAGTACAGTCCAGCAGCATCACAAACTACAGTCCCAATAACAATCATTCAAACATGTCAACACCTCTCTCACACACATTCAATCACAATCCAACATAAAACTCCTCCTGAAGGGAGAACTGAGCAAAGAAAAAATGAGCAAAATAAATGACGGGACACAAGTGCAGGTGCAGCTTCACCTCCGTTTTTAGGCAAGAGTGTTTGGCAACAATCTTTATGCAATTTTTACATTTAGATTTAGTGAAGGTATGTTTGTAATTCCTGTAAGAAAACAGATTTGGGGGATGATCTCAAAGTTCTGTTTTTGTGAATGAAGAATGTGGTCGTGCAGAGAAGATCCATTTGGTTTTGTGAGAACAAACTGGATGTTCTATTCTGTCTGCAGAGAAGCAGAACATGTGGAACATGCGACTGTTTCATTCATTTGTGAATATGGAGCCAAAAACTTTGAGCTCTGTAGCTCCACTATCATTTCTGCCAACCATGCACTTGCCAAATGAACGCGCATCTTCAGGAGCACTTTAGTTTCATAAATATGCATCTTTTTCAAATCAAATTATTAAAGTATCAGTTTGCTTTTGTTCTCCAGACAACAATACTAGTAATAATAATACAATGAGGCAGTTAGCTGTGGCTGTATGATATTCGGTGCAACGCCCCTTTATTTGTCAGCCTCACGAATTCATCGACGCTTGGATTTCACTAGCAGAACGCCGTGCTTTTATTGTGAAGGCGGGTTCACGCGAAGCTTGGTGGACACGGTTTCCGGGTCGTGGCCGGTACCAGTTGTCTGGACTGTAAATATTGTTGCATTAAAAGCTACTTGTAGCCGCTCGCAGGTGGTCTCCGCCGCGCAGCTGAGCAGCTCCCACTTGTTCCCTTCCACTTGAACTCGGCGGGATGGAGGTGGAGGCGCGCGTCGGCGCCATCTTGGATGTGATGGTCAGCGCCACCGTCTCAGAAATGACCAAAGTTATCGGCGGTTCCGATCCGGCGCGTCCGGAGGCGTCATCACGTCCGTGTGGAGGCTCGCAGGAGAAGGTGCGTGAGACGCGGCGGGGTTGTGGGTCGCGGTCCCCGGTCCCCCGTCCTCGGCTCGGTTCTCCGTCGGTCCCCCGTGTTGACGCTCGCTCGTCTGGCGTCAAGACAACCGGCTGATCATAGAAATAGAAGCGCTAGTTCGCCGCTTCTACCGGCAGCGGCGGGTCTCTACCGGCTTCCAACGGCCGCCGCAGGTTCCGGACGCGGCTCCTGGCATCGAGCCAGGACGAGGAGCTCCGAGCGTCCTCGGACCACAACAACCGCCGCAGGACGCCATTTTGAGTGGGACGGCGGCGCCGGCTGCTCTATTGGGTCTACGTCTAGAAACCTCTCACCCACAGGTGTCCGCCGGCGGTACCGGACCCGTGACGCGACCGGCGCGCTTCCGTGTGGCGAGGATGATGACATTGTTATGTATTTGAGCGGATGATGCTTTTGATCGATGTTGAGTGATACGGAGCCGATATTGTCGATCACTGTCCATCATTCAAAAACAGGGTAGGTTTTTAAGGGTAAACAACAAAATAGTCCCTGTATTAATTTCATTTGTTCATTCATATGAAGCAGAAGTGCACACATTGTAATAAATAATCAGAATGAAAATAATGGGACAAACTTAAGTGAGAAAATTCCTTAATCTGGGAAGGAAGAATCCAAACTTCAGTTTGGTTCATGATGAAGCTGCTGATTTCCCATCATGCTCAGCTCTGCTATGTGGTGAGTATGGAAGTTTGCTCTCATCACATTTCCAGTCAAACTAGCGCGTATGTGGGTTGTTTTTGTTGTTGTCATCGTTGTTTGAATCTGGTAAACACGGCGCTGCTTGACACATTGAAGCATCGGGATGTGGGGCACCTCCAGGATGAGACGCCGCGCCATCGTCACGTGTCACGATGATCTTTTCTGCTTGGAGACAAGTGCTGCACGATTAATCGCAATAAACGCGAGTGAGCGCCTGTGGACATGACCACCTCTCCTCCAGCGCCGTCGAACGGAGTCGCGCCTCTTCTCTTCCAGCTTGTCCAGAGCTCTGCTCTCGTCTGCTGTGTGAAGACTGTTGACGTCACGCCCGCAATATCCGCAGCGGTTATGCAGTCACGTGACTATCTGGCATAGCGGCCCGCCCCACCACATGGACGCAGAGGAAAAGCAGGACTGGGAGCAAGACGAGTTGGTGGTGAACAAACCTGCTGGCTAGCTGATGCTCTCTAACAGCGCGTTCCCGTCTTCCCGTCAGGTGGTGCAGCTCAGCGTCCTCATGACGTCTCTGGCTCGAGAAGCCGTGGAGAAGATCTGCCAACTCTTCCATGAGTGCTCATCTCTGCTGCGGTTAGAGGTGGGTGACTTTATCGCTGCCCGTGGACGCCGGTGTCCCCTGGATCACCAAACGCAACCGTCTCCTTGTTCTGATCAGGAAGACAAACTGTGACTCTGGCGACACCTGCAGGGCTTCACACGCGCACCTCGCGACCGTCTGTTCTTCATGGCACAATCGTCTCCATGAAGTGTGATTGAGCGAGTCTCGGTCCCCTCAGGTGACACAGGGCGTCGCCGAGGTGGAGAACCTGAGGACACGGCTAGAGGCGGTGGAGGCGGAGCTCAAGCTGGCGCTGGAGGCCAGCGGGGGGCCGGTGCACGAGCAGATGGTAGAAGGCAGAGCTAATGGCGTTGGCCAACAGCGTGTCCGGACCAGCCAGCGCTCGGCGAGGAAGAGTCACCGAGGCGGTGAGGTCACTCGAAATCTGATGATGATTTATGGTGACGCACGTTCATATTTACTCCAGTAAATTCATGACAAAACTAAGCAGCAGACAGCAGCCACTCTGCTAACTGAGCTAAGATGCCAACAAGATGGCCGACGGGGAGGGAGTGGTCGGATGATGATGAATATGATGTAATCATAATGATGCTACAACTACCAGTAATGTTGATGGTTATGAAGAAGGTGATGACGGGGATGGCAGTGATGGACGACTGCGACGCTCTTTGCGCCGCCATCTCGCCATGACAGTCACTCCAAAACGCAGCCGCTCAACTTTTAACCAGCACACGCAAGCAAGAACACATTTCCGGTCCTGGCTCGTGGTGCAATACAGGATTAATTTCAAGATTTTACTTTTTATGGTTAAATTGTTCAATGGGCTTTCCACCATTCTGTATCTCGGACCTTTGGGAAAACCACGCCCCCTGGAGCTCATTAAGGTCCGCTGACCGGCCACTCGGCTTAAGCGCGGGGCTGGCGGCTTAGAGCGCCCCCTCTTAAAGATGAATGAATGAATTGATGATTACAGTGATAAGAATAGCGCACGACCTGTCATATTAGAAATGTAAATCAAAGCTCTTTATCGTTAATGTGTTGCATATTGTGAGCAATGATACGAGATAAAAACAATAAAACCAAAATTAAGAAAGTAAACAATTAGATAAGATAATAATGAAAAGGACCGTCAAGCTTGGAGGCGGTTATGGTCTTTTATAAGCGGAGCAGTTGGCTAATGATGCTGGCGTGCTGGCATGTGTGGTCCTCACCGTTCGTCTGAGCCGACGATCGTCTGAGCCGACGATCGTCTGAGCCGATGTCTGGCTGTTGCAGTGGGGTCTGGCGGCGGCGGCGGCGGCAGCACTGCAGTGAAGAGGTCTCCCATCCTACACCTGTGGAGAGGAAGAGCTTATGAGGTACGTGCCCATCTGGTCCCACCTTCACCTGTCACACTGCACCACACTACCAGGAGGGATTGATAGTGAATTATGGCCAACTGAATATGACAAAATATCAGTTCCAGGCTCACTGATTGCAGAGAGCTGCTGATTATGAGTAATGAGTGACTGGAGCCAGTGGCTGGGAGCCAGTGGCTGTGCTCAGAGCTCCTTCAGGCAAGTTTGAGGTCCGGCCGCAGAGTTTGTACTGGAGCTTGTTATCATGTTGACCTGGAAAGGGACAGGAAGGTTGTAAATACAGCATATTTTCGAGACTCATTCTGGTACCAGATGTAAAAATCCACCTGGGTTTGGTGTTGGACGTGTGTGTGGTTCTGATAGATTCTAGTTGTAGCCTTTATGTTGCTGCAGCATAGCAGGATGGACACACTAAGCCCATCTCCTCGCATGATTTTCATGCCTGGACCTGATTCTCTACGTGTGTCTGGAGTTACTGTTCATATCACGTGTCTCTCATCTACTGGAAATATTGCTATTGCTTCTGGGACCAGTGGCGCCACCACAGCGGCGGTGCTGGGTCTTCAACGCAGAGGACATGAATCTCCAGCGACTCATTTCTGTCAACATCTTTGTGTAGATGAAGGTTCTTCCTGACTCAAAGACGTTTGCTTTCTTAACAGTTTATGAACTTTTCATCAAACGTCATGTGGACTTTGTTTCCGGAGCTTTGCAGGCTAAAGTTCATCACACGTAATCAGTTTACCATTAAAAACTCCGCCAATAACAGTTATAGAAAGTTAGTGTTACGTGTAGGATTTCCTAAACACGTCTGTAGACGCCTCCACCACTTCCTGTATTTCACTCAGAGCAGCTGTCGGTTATGAAGCCACGCCCTTTTTTAGAGTATCAAGTAACTAATTAAAACCAAACTTATCAGAAAAAAGAAGACTTGAACTAACATCAGCGTGATTAAAAACTACCTGAAATGACAGAAACCATCTTTGAGGAAAAATGATTTGAAGTTGATATTGTAGTTTGGTCCAAGTCCCGCCCATTAACATGGAGGAGGCGGGGCTTATCAGCTATACCACAGCCAGCCACCAGGGGGAGACAGAGACGTGTTTGCCTCACTGTAGAGCTGATCGTCATACACATGTAAATGTGTGAGCAGTTTTGGATTGAGCACCATGCTGGTTCTGGACATGTTCTGCTGAGGTTCCACGTCTCCCTTCAGGACAGTGTCCAGCCAGTGGTCATAAAGGAGGAGGGGCTGGAGGCCTTTGCTGATCAGGCCTCCTCTGATTCCGGTCAGTACCGAGATGAGCCGGGACGCGACCGTGATGACGACCCAGACTTCCAGGTTGGTTCCTTTGGTTCATTCATGTTCACGTCATCGTTAGCTAGCCTGCTTTCTGATTTGTGAAGAAGTGAATATACGTCTTGTACTTGGCCTTTTTGAAAAAGATTTCATCGAATAATTGAAGCAGATTCACACATCACATTTATTTTGCACGACTCGGAAAGAAGACAGTTGTTTTGGTGACTTTGGGACAACTGGCTTCTTTGGCATTATCGCGAATGTCGGTCGGCCCCCAAACACAGGAGCTGGCGTCTTCCGTGAAGCCTTCAGTGATGGCGCGGAGCTCAGCGCCGCTGATCGGCCGAGTCGTCTGCTCTCTTGCTCGTGGCTTTCAGAATAAGAATCAGTCTACTCTTAAAGGAAATATCTGATACGTGAAATATGCTAATTATACACCATCTGTCAGCTTGAGCCAGAAGATCCAGACGTCGGGGAGGAGGGTTACGCCGCCAGACCCAAACCCGTAAAACCCAAGTCGCTCCGAGGCCGAGCCAGGAGGGATGGTCAGGGCGGGGCGCCGCTGAGCTGCAGACATTGCAGGAAGACCTTCAGCAAGCTGCTGCAGCTCAAAGCCCACCAGGCCGTCCACGGCGCTGACAAGCCCTTCCTCTGCTCCCAGTGTGGCCGCGGCTTCTCCTTCCAGCGGAGCCTCAACGCTCACATGCTGCTGCACACGGGTGAGGCTCCACCCGGGTGGTGTCACGATGTCGTTCAGCGTCCCGCGGTCAGATGCAAATGCGATGAACGCCATTCCTCCTCTTATGTTTATCAGGACTTAAAGCAGAGCACCCATTTATCATGGATTTATTTTTTGGCCCGTATGGCTCTTAAATGGGCCAAAAACAAATTGGCGTTTAACCGAGGTACAATGCAGAAAAGAAAGGTGCCGACACTCGGCAGTTGATGTGGTGACGTGGCACTCACGTGGTTTTATTTATTCCATTCGAGGAACTGACTGATGGTGAACATGGAGGACTTATGGTGTTCAGCTTTGTCTTTCCTCCATGTTGATTTCTAGAAATGGCAGACAATGGAAAATGACAAATTATTAAACATTTAGATTACTGAAAGATGACTGAAATATTCTCTCATACAGCCATTTGTTAAAGAGAGCAGCCATCTGAGTGCTGTTGCATTGACATATGAAAGCCAAAAAATTCAGTGTATCAACAGCGGAATCAGTATCGGCCTCAAAAATCCCATATCGGTCACGGGATGCACCTCCATGAGGGGATAGAGTGGGTGGGGGGATGACGGGCTCCCGGCTCTGTTTCCAGTGTTATATCATGTCTAGTTCTGATTCATGTCCAGTAATAACGAGGCCATACGAGCTTTGGGCGTGAGGAGTTGCATGCTGAGTCTGGGTTTCCCATCCTCAGGTGAGCGGCCACACACCTGCGACGTTTGTGGGAAGGGCTTCACGCTGAAGCAGCTGCTGCGGAACCACCAGCGCGTTCACTCCGAGGTGCGGCCGTTCCGCTGCGAGCAGTGTGGCAAGAGTTTCTACCGAGCCCACGGCCTGAAGATGCACCAGATGGTCCACACGGGCGAGCGGGCCTACAACTGTCAGTACTGCAGCAAGAGCTTCACCATACAAGGTAACCTGCAGCGCCACCTGCGCATTCACACCGGCGAGAAGCCGTTCAGGTGCGAGACCTGCGGCAAAAGCTTCAACCAGGCCGACACCCTCAAAGGCCACCAGAGGATTCACACTGGCGAACGGCCGTTCAGCTGCGAGACCTGCGGCAAGTGTTTCAACCAGAAGAGCGCGCTGAAGATGCACCAGAAGTCCTCTCACTCCGGCGAGAGCTCGCTGGCCTGTGTGGCGTGCGGCGCCGTCGTGGCCTGCGTCGACTCGCTGCGCAAACACCTGCAGACGCATGCAGCCACCATCCCGTGCACCTGCGTCCTCTGCGACCGGCGGCTCAGCTCCATCACCGAACTGCGCGCGCATCAGCAGCACCACACGGTGGACAGACCGCACAGCTGCGGCCTCTGTGGAAAGAGCTTCAAGTCCTCCAGCTACCTGAAGATCCACCTGAAGACGCACAGCGGCGAGCGGCCGTTCTCCTGCCACATCTGTGGCCGCATGTTCACGCAGCACAGCAGCCTCAAGTCACACCAGGTAGGTTTGCTTCCAGCATCAGTGTCTGAGCAGCTCCAAGCGCAAAGGCGGGGCTCCTTTCCCAGGAAATTGCAAGAGGGGGACAGGATTGGTTAAAGCCTTTTCCATCTTAAAAGCCGCTGGGGTGGTGGACGTCGGAGACCTCCACCACCCCAGCAGATACTGTATCATTCCACCAAACATGGCTGCCAGCTCCTCGGCCGAGGAGCTCACATCTTGATTGGCGTCTGGCCGGGGTGGGTTATGCCAAAGGCAAATTTATTTGTATAGCACAGTTCATACACAAGGCAATTCAAAGTGCTTCACAGAAGCAGAAGATTGCATTCGAAACATAAATAGAAAATACATTTCAAAGAAAATGGGAAAAAAAAGAATTTAGACAAATATACTATGAATTAGAATGATTGTAAACAGGAAAATACATTTAAAAGCAAGCGAAAATGGACACCAGTAAAAGACAAAAATTTAAAATCATTAAAGTGATAGATTGAATCCAAGTAAACGCTGCAGCAAATAAGAAGCTCTTCTACCCTGATTTTAATGAAGGAACAGTTGGTGCAGAGCTCAGGTTAGGTCAGGGTTAGACCGTTCCACAGGTGAGGAGCATCATAACGCAAAGCTGCTTGACTTTCTTTGGTTCTGATTCTGGGAACACGCAGTAGACCTGTCCCCGACCACCTCAGGGGTCTGGATGCTTCATATGGAGTTAAGAAGTCAAGAACAGAGAACATGGGGGTCTAAGTCCATACAGTCGGCATCGCAGTATTTTGTGTGGTGAATTTGTATCAATACACAGATGCAGCATTCCCACACTTACTACATAAGCTGCAAAGGTGCAGTTCGGTTGCATCATGTGAGCTGAAGTTCGGCTCGGGGACAAAGTGACTTATGAGAATATTTGGGGGCTGTTCACAGGTTGTCAAAAAGACCTTGATCCTTCCATCCTAATGTTTTCCATCTTCAGTTGTCACTGCCTTGTTGGTTGCACTAATGGTGCGTTACTATGCATCCAAATATTAGATGTTCATAAAGCAAGGGGAACATTGGGACTTCCCACACGCCATAATGGGAAACCATTTCATCCACATGGAACGTGCTGCTCACATGAGCTGCACCAAATCCTGAATATTTTGTAGAGGAAATGAATGTTCGTGTAAAAACGAAGCCGAGAAGGTGAACAAACAAACAAAAACGGCCAGCATGAATCTGCCAGCAGCAGCTTGGTAGCTCAGTGAGAAGAACCAGAGAGGAACCAGAACCCTCTGACCTGCTAGTCGAAACTCAGGCCAGATTGGTCAGGATGCTGTCAGTCCTGATTGGTCCATTCTTGTCACTGCGCTGCTCCACCGAATGCGCGCAAGACACAACATGTGAACGGTCTTACGGGCCAAGTTGTCTTTCTGCTGCAGTTGACTGTGGTGTAACATGTTGACCGCTCCTCCCCCGCAGGTGGTCCACACAGGGGAAAAGCCCTTCAGCTGCGACACCTGTGGGAAATGTTTTAGCAACACGGGCAACCTGAACCGACACCAGCGAATCCACACGGGGGAGAAACCCTTCAGCTGCGACACGTGTGGGCGGAGCTTCAACCAGGGCAACAGTCTGAAGGCCCACCAGCAGATCCACACCGGCGAGAAGCAATTCATGTGTGACAAGTGTGGCAAGAGCTTCTCCTACCTGAGGAACCTGAAGGACCACAAGTGTTTCTACGTTTGATGCCTGGAGGTCTTAAGATGTCGGCTCTTCTGCATCTATCGGGTCACCGACGAGGGATGAAGCGGCACCGGCTTGCAGGTTTATGGGCTAAACGGGCCCCCGGAGAACCTGCTGGTGCAGGTTTATGGGCTAAACGGGCCTCCAGACGAGAGACATTCCTGATGAGGTTTAACAAGCCTTGTCCTTTTCCTCTTTTAAACTCTGGGTGCTTATGGACTGCTGCTTCCAGACACGCTTTCAGACAAGAACAGCATCTGTGACTGTTGGTAACCATCCTACAGTCGTCTCAGAAGGACATCGAGTTTTGATCTTCAATCCCGCAGATGGATGAGAGCTGCAGCTGCAACCCTAACCCATCCGCCGGCGCCGAGGCCTTTTCCGTGCTTCGTCTGAATGTTGTCACAAAATGAATTCCGCCTCTGCCTCTTCGTGATTTGTAATAACGATCGCAGCCGCTGTGGTTCTGCTCAGCGTTGGCGGTGCCGGTTGTTTGTAGTCGCGTCCGCTGGTGTTGCTAGACCAACCTGGAAGCAGGTGAGACTGACTCAGCATGGCAAGAACTGCTGTTGAGCTTTTTAAAATTGAATTCAGTGATAGACATGTTTGTTTGCAGGATCAATCACTTGGATCAAAAACGTATGCACGACATTTTCACAGCTGCCACACATGAAGACACAGTCACGGTCAGTGAAGCAGGTGGAACATCTATGATGGTTGAAGCCACCTGAGGAACGTGTTCCAGTCCTGATGGTCAGTAGAAATGTGAGCTGCCTCGTTTGAGGCCAGGTGCTGATAATGGTGTGAGGAGGCGTCTGCAGCGCTGCTCATGGAGGCTTCTGATGTTCCATCTCAGCTGTTGACATGCTCCTCAAACAACATTCAGATCCTTATGTGCCTAACCCTAACCCATGATGTACGTGGCCCCTCCCACTCTCGACCCGGTTTCTCTCGTATTTATTAACCCTTTCTGTTCCACTTATGCAACAAAGTACATATTCTATGGTTTTACCTACATTAAATCCCCTTGCAGAATTGTAAGATCAAAATATTTTCCAAGAATAAATCTGATTCAACTCGAGGCTTCATCGAGGCAACTTCTTTTCTCGTCGCTTCCGCTCTTCTGCCAGCAGATGGCAGCACGACGCCGCTCACGCTCACACAAGCGAGTCAAGCAGCAGCATGTCAGATCGTTTCTTCACCTGCTGCTCTCATCGGTTGCTTTGGTCTTTCCTGGAAGTTCTCTGCTTCTTTACACCAACATCTACATGCTTGTGGCCAGCAAGTGCTCGCCAACGCCACCTTCTGTTTGCACACTTAACCCACCACAGCGTGTGCGCGCGTGTGTGTGTGTTGGATTGGCAGCTGACCCTAAGTGTGTTTCGATATTCATACAAGAACCGAGTTTTTACTCCTCCGATTGGAGATGTTTTTGGAAAATGATGTGGTTCTTTAAGGAGTCTAACCTGCACTGATGCTGAAGGTTCCACCGACCAGAAGAAGCTCTGCTGACTGACGCCGACTGGTCCACATGCGATCGACCACGTTATGCAGCCATCTTTAGTGTCTCATAAAAACACATATATGATTATACTGGGTGTCATGTTGAAGGGGGCAAAAATCAAATTTTTCAAATGGACTACAATATATATTGTACAAAATCAGAACACACATTTTCTCAATTGAAGATGTCGCCACTTCTGGACTATTGAGAACCAAAGTTAAATGGTTCCATGATAGTTTTCATGAGATGATAAAAGGCTCAATATCGGCTTTATGATTATATTAATGACTGGAGTCCCTGCCAATGTATTTGAATGACCTGATTGAGCAACCGCGTGCTTGTACTTGTGTTTCTGTCCACACTTTAGGAGACATGCTGGAGGTTCAGACCTGGTTTTAGCCTGAAGGTGATGATCAGGTTAGTGTTGAGGTTAAACACTCAGTTGCCATGGTTATTGGTGTGTGTGTGTGTGTTGGGGAGGGGGGGGGGGTGCTTCAGTGAATGTCCTCACTGAAGCAGCTTACAACAAACATCAGAACCTGCTGTGCTGTTTGAGGTATCCCAGGAGTACGCAGGTGAACGTCCTCACAAGTGTGGCGTTTTCCTGCTTGTAGCCTCAGAACCCTCTGGGCCATCAGAACCCTCTGGGCCATCACAACTGTCAGAACCAACTGCTGGCTTCATCAGTTACTGACCAGCTCACAGCAGCACAGATTACGAACACACACACACACACACACACACACACACACACACACACACACACACACACACACAAGCAGATGTATTGAACCCCCACCACACACACACAGCAGACAGCGATGCTGCTGTTGTCTGTCACACTGTCCATGGAAACATGGTGTGTTCTTTCCACCATCGATTCTTACTGTTCCAACAACACACTGCTCTCTCTCTCTCTCTCTCGCTCGCTCTCTGCCCCCCCCTCCATCCCCTCCTCTCCATCCCCTCCATCTCTCTCAATGCTCAGCACTCACTCGCCACTCTCTCTGAGCGTGGACCTACTGGTGTGTTTTTCACTTATCACGAGTTTTGGAGGTCTCAGGTCTCTGACGGTCTCTGACAGTCTCCAACGTGACCAGGAAGGAGGTGTGAGAGGGAATGATGAGGCCCTGGATTCGCTCCAACAGGTCCAGGTCTGTTCAGGTAAGACTGGTGCTTCTGGTTTAGTCCTGGTTTAGGAGATTTGTGTCTGATGATACTGAGGACCGATGCCATGTTTTTATACCCGCTTCATTGAGAGCACTTCTTATTTCCAGCATAATCATATTTCTATTGACGGAGCCATGTAGCCTTGAGGTGAAGGCTGCGAGCGCAACATCTCAGCTACAGCATCTGACTTTCAGGCAGTTCAGCAGGTCAAAAGTCAAGAGTAGCATTTAGTCTCTGTGTCAGCAGCCTCAGCCTGTGTGTGTGTGTGTGTGTGTGTGTGTGTGTGTGTTTGTGTGTGTTTGCAGAAAGGCACCTCAGCTTAGTCACGGATGATTGAAACATCACAACTTCACCAGCTGGTTCAGCTCTGAACCTCTCTGCTGCATAAACGTGCTCACTAATAATGAAACAGCAGCATCATCATCATCATCATCATCATCATCATCATCATCACCTCTGTTTGTAGGGTGTTTGTGTGTCTCCTGAATCTGGAGCTTCATGTTTTCATGTATTGCAACTTCTCTGCATAAAAGCTGAACAGATTAATGCTGCTGAACTAATCATCCGTTCATGTCGCTCATGGTCCAACATTCCAATGGTGAGGCTGAGTTGGAATATTGAGTTGCATTGGACTACCATACAGTATATATGCAGCATATACTAATGTACAATATATATAGTATATATACTAACCTACAGTGTAACTGAATACAGCCGTTATGGAGACCACCTCTGGTTCCTCCTGCCACTGAACCCGTCTGAGCAAACAATAGGTCCCAAAGGAATATTTCCAGAGGGATGTATTTAAAAGTACATAAAATGATGCTGTTTATTTACTGTAGTTTACAATTTACTGTACATACACAAATACATCTCTATACACATACATACCTATGTTTGTATATTTACATGCCCACATAGGCACGCAGGTCACATGAGGTCACGACTCGGCTCTGTTTTCAACAAAGTGACAAACACAATGATAAAACAAGAGAATTGGAGAAAAGAGCAGGTGAGTTTATATCAGATTATTGGAGCAGTTTCGCCTGTTCAGCCATGATTTTAGATGTTTATCAAATAAGTTGGGAGGCTACGGCAGAATCCTCGTCCGGCTGGTCCGATACGTTGCTTCTGATCTGGGACCAAACCAGAGTCCCGGTCCCCTGGAGGATCTTCATGTCTCTGTCCCGGCCGTCCTGCACCCACCTCGGATTCTTGGTCCAGACCTCATCCCTGTGTGGGGCCACAAGACCCAGAAGCGCTGGTGTTCTTTCGCGTCAGTCAGAGAGCCCCGCGGGAGCCTGTGAGCGGGAGCCTGTTGATTATGATTAGGACCGATTATTACGCTGAATATGAAGCGGCAGCTGCTGAAACGGTACACGGCCAGCGGGCCAGTCAAAGAGGCCGCATCGTCTCAGCTCGGAACCTGCTGAGCAGCGACGTGGCCACCAGGGGGCAGCAGTGACGCGATACCGTCCTCAAGATGGCGGCGTTGTTTGTTGTGTCGAAAGTGTGTGAACGCTTCGCCGCCGCGTCACTAACAGCTGAACGAGACGACGACGACGACGTCACCGAGCCGCGAGTTTGGGCAACAGAAGCGTCAGTCCGCGACTTTACCTGCGAGCGTCATCATGGCCGGCGAGGCGGGGGGGTGCGGGGAGGGGGAGGGGGAGGAGCGTGGCGGGTGGAGGGGGGTCGCGCATGCGCAGCAGCGGCGCCGCAGCCCAGCCTAGTTTTCCCCGCAGACGTCCGCCGCTTCCTCTTGTCATCGAGCTCGCCGGGGAGCGGGACTCTGCCTCCGGTTCTTCCGCGCCCCGCTCGCGTCTCCGTGTTCTGTCGCCGCTCCTCCGCCGCCAGCTGCGCTTCTCTCACCGCCGCGGCCGAACCAGACGAGTCAAAGGCGGACCGGGCCGGCGGGGAGGCTGCACAGCCGCCGCTACGACCCCATTGATTTACGTCCCGAGGCCCGGCGCTGCTCGAGGGCTGTAGAAATGTCGCCGCAGACGGTCCCCGGTTCCGGTTCGGTGCCGTTTCCTCTAGAAACCGCCGCCCCGGCGCCGCTGATGTAGAAAAGCAGAAGCGGGTCGTCAGCAGCCGTTAAGCCGCCGCACGCGCGGAGCTTCTCCCTTTAACATCCGAGTCGGTGACCTCGGAGCTCCGCTGCTGTTCCGGTCCCCGGGAAAACCAGAAGACGTCTCAGCCGCCGGCGAGTCTCCCGGGATGGTCCGGTAGCGGAAGGGAGGGGGCGGCCAGTCGGGACTATTTTCCGCTAGTTTGTGTGTTTTTGTCAGAGGACATCGGGAGCGTTGAAGGCATGAGGCGGATGTAGCCAGCGGGCCGGTGGCGAACCGAATCACAGCACCGTGCTGCCTTCAGGTACCGACGCGGACGGCGACGACTGAATGAGACGCGATGCTGGTTTTCTGGCGTCACTGAGCCGAAGCCAGCGTTGACTCACCCTCCTCACCCACCTCAGCCCCGCACCCTCCTCACTCAGGGACCACCATGTCTGTACGCGCGGCTCAGCCCGGGAACGAGCGGAACCAGGATCACGTAAGTACCGGCGCTCATCAGCAGCATCAACACGCAGCGGCGGGGCGGAGCGCCGGTGACCGGGGACCCGCGGAGATCCAGTAGACGTGTAGTCAGGCACTCGTGGGGGGACTGAGCAGTGATTGAAAGGGTTTTAATCCACGAGCTTCATGTGTGTGTCTGCTGCCAGCTGATCAATAATTAATGCTCGAGTGCAAGAACATCATCCATTCAGCATCCATCCATCCATCCATCCGGCCATCATCAGTCCCTCCCTGTCCAGCTTCTCCTGTGATGGAACATCTCAGGCAGCAGCCGCAGCAGCTACATATTGCAGAATTTGCTGTGTCAGACTCAGCAGGTTTCTCCTGCTAATGGTTTTCTCTGGTGGACACGTCAGTGTTCACGCGGAGGGTCTGTGTGCGTGATGAGGGTCTGTGTTCACGCGGAGGGTCTGTGTTCACGCGGAGGGTCTGTGTTCACGAGGAGGGTCTGTGTTCATCTGGAGGGTCTGTGTTCACGAGGAGGGTCTGTGTTCATCAGGAGGGTCTGTGTTCATCAGGAGGGTCTGTGTTCGTGAGGAGGGTCTGTGTTCATCAGGAGGGTCTGTGTTCATCAGGAGGGTCTGTGTTCACGAGGAGGGTCTGTTTGTCAGGAGGGTCTGTGTTCATCAGGAGGGTCTGTGTTCATCAGGAGGGTCTGTGTTCATCAGGAGGGTCTGTGTTCATCAGGAGGGTCTGGCCTGTCCCTGGCTGTTTGGAGCGTGCCATGGTTGTGTTTCTGTCTGTGCTGGCAGCTCATCCACCATCATGGCAGCTTATCTGAGAGACGCTCCACCTCCACCTTCGTCTCCAGGACACTGGTTCCAGCAGCCTGAAACGTCTGAACATCTGCTCCTGGACAGGAGCTGTGTTCCACTGCAGCACAAACAGGACTCGTCGTCGTCCATGCAGGCATGTCACATGACCACAGTGACCTCTTTAAGAGTGGTGACGGTGGTGAATGGGCAAATGGGAGAAACTGTCGTAAACTGTGAGGTTATTCGGCAGCCCTGGTGGGGGTGGTGCCCTTCCTGGAGGTCCTTCCTGTGGACAGCTGATATGGGGCCACACCCACAGCGTGATGCGGCCGTGTCTCCAGGTACTGTCAGTCTGAGGGGGCTCGGTCATGATAACGGGAACCTTTTCTTCTGTTGTTCTGCTGCAGCTACGGTTCTGAACCATGGCCCGTTAGGTTCCTCAGGAGTTCCATGTTTGTCCAGATTCTGCAGGTATTGTGATCATTGTCCTTCTCCCTGACTGAAGGCCAGTCTGTTGTGCTGATATTGTGTCCATACATGGAGAACACATATTGAGCTTCTGTCGATTCCAAAGGCCCTCGCAGCATTTTCTTGGCGGAGCTTCTCGCCCATTTGCATGATGATTCCACTTTACTGCAATAAACACGATAGAATTCAGATGAGAAAAACATAATTGTGATCTCTGAAGCATATCAGACTCAGGGTGTCGGCTATGTCAGGTATGGTGGCAAGATGACGGCGGCGCTGAGGATCGCTGCCCTGGGACAGGTGCATGCTGGAGATGATATTTGTAATCTCTCATTGTGTGATGACGTCAGCAGTTAGAAGGTTTCTCCTCAAAAGACCAGAATGATCCAGGTGCCTCATCCTAGTAAGAAAAAAAAACCCCAGCATGGAATAAATAATCTGGACACGAGTTCACTCGGTCACAGGACACTCTCCCTGGCGACATTACCATGGCAACAGCAGGGGGTCTTCTTCATTAACCCTCACTGTCCACCCTGTCTCTCTCAAACACACACACACACACACACACACACACGTGCAGTGGTTCTTGTGTGGTGGAGCTTCAAACATTCATGCTGCTGTCTGACCTCATATCTACACCATGTTTTTTTAACATTACAGTAACGGCTAACGTTCACGTCACTGCATGGAAGCTACGTCGTAAACGCTCGCCACTGTTTCACGCCGTGCGGCCTCAGACACGCCCGTCGTCCTCTCGTTAGCATGCTGGCCGATTCATGAGCCACACGAGTAGATTTCTCTGGGAGCTGAAAGTAGATGGCGTCACCACGGTGATGAGACAGATTGTGTGTCATGCTGGCAACACGCTGATGGTGGACGCAGCCACGTTTGGCTGTAAAGGTCAGAAGAAAGACCAGATCAGAGAGTTGCTGCAGCTACCGACTGTTGTTCTCGTCAGTGAACAGTGAGGAGCAGCAGTATCTTCTGGTGTGAGTGTGTGTGTGTGTGTGTGTCTGTGTGTGTGTAGTGAGTTATTTCTGCTGCTCAGTCTTTCTCCTCAACTTCTGCTTCCACTGTGGTGACTGGAGTCACAGAGGAGCAGATGTCTCATTCAGCTGCTCATTATTGTGTCCCCTTGTCCTGTATAACATTTGAAAACTCCTGCAGATAAACTAAGATGATTGGCTGTCTGGAATTGAGCTCAAGCTCAAAGTGAATGCTCAGGAACATTCACTTTGTGTCTGATGCTGGAGATGACCTGCTTCATCTTCTCCACCTCCTGTGACTACTGGCACATCAATCTTGTTCATCTTGCATCGCCACGCAAGAACCGTGTGTGAATATCTCCAGGGTCCTTGTTTTCGTACATGAAGACTCAGTAAGCTGCAGGTGCTCCAGTCCAAACTTTGCTCAGTGGGTTTCTGATGCTTCTCCAGAGCAGGTGATGATGGTGTTCATCAGTCTTCAGAGGCGGAGCATTGGGCGACACCCAGGTTCAGGTTTACAGTGCTAGAATGCAGTGGACTAAGTCCTCACAAGTATAACACACAGGTATTTATGTTTGGGATGATGTTTTATGTTTGTGTGCTGGAGAGCAATGGAAATCATATCAGACTCTCCGTGTGTGTGTGTGTGTGTGTGTGTGTGTGTGTGTGTGTGTGTGTGTGTGTGTGTGTGTGTGTGTGTGTGTGTGTGTGTGTGTGTGCGTGTGCGTGCGTGTGTGTGCGCGAGCAGAGCTTTTGTGTTCCCAGGAGAAGCGAAAGATTCATGAGCTAGTTGTCCTGACTTGTTGCCCTAAAGCTGGCGCCCTCATCTAGGGCTCCGCCCCCAGCCCTCCCCCACCCGCTGGCATTCATTTCACCTAGAAACACCTCAGATACACACAGACAATCACAGGCTTTTAACTAAATGTTCTACTGAAGCCTGCTGAAGCATGAACCACGGGTACGGAATGAGACGTTGATATTAGCTTACCTGCACTGTCACAGCACCGTGCTGATGTGGTCAGTGGTAGCATCAGTAGCACTGGTATGACTGGTAGCATTAGGAGCACTGGTAGCATCAGTAGCACTGGTATGACTGGTAGCATCAGGAGCACTGGTATGACTGGTAGCATCAGTAGCACTGGTAGCATCAGTAGCACTGGTGTGACTGGTAGCATCAGTAGCACTGGTGTGACTGGTAGCATCAGTAGCACTGGTAGCATCAGTAGCACTGGTGTGACTGGTAGCATCAGTAGCACTGGTATGACTGGTAGCATCAGGAGCACTGGTAGCACTGGTAG
>CAAKHG010044088.1:0-11342 GCA_901007715.1 Dactylopterus volitans
GGGAGGGGGGGGGGGGGGGGGGGGTGAGGAGAGAGGAGCGATGGAGAAGAAGCGCACAATGAGCCGGTGACAGCCGGGGAAAAGAAGGATGCTGGAGATGTTCAATTAAACTTCAATTTCTTTTTCTTTTTTTTTTTTCCTTTCTTTCTTTTTTGTTTTTCAGTGGTCCGTTAATTCCATGCAGATAAATATTATACAACATTAGCCACATCCATTCCCGTAAAATCAATTCTGCGCTCACTTATTCAGACCCGGAGAAGAAGAAGAAGAAGAAGAAGAAGAAGAAAAAAAAAAGGCGCACGAGAAAATAAATAGCAATAAGTGCTGTTAATGCAGATGAATGGCGCTGATCTCAGAGCGGCGGGGCCCACCGGCCCCTCCCTCCTCCCTGCCTGCCACCCGGCCTCATTTACCTCCAATAATAAACATGCATGACTGAAAGCGCCGGCGCCATTTCACCCCGTTTCGTTTTCCACCGTCGCCTGGGGCCGAACTCTCACGTCGGGCTTTTTTCTTTTTTTTTTTACGTATGTCCGTTTTTTCCCTTGACCTTCACCTGACTTGAAAATTTGCCAGTGAAATCAATGGACTCACCTTTTTTTATTTTTTTTTATTTTCACCAAGCTGCGTCAAAAGATGTCCGCCACGCCAGTGCAACATGCTCATGCAACCGTTTAGGCCCCATTAACGCGTTTTTTGTGCAAAAATGCTGAACTTTCAGTTGTATTTTGGCCGCCTGCCTACACGCACCACAGTGTCACTCAAAACCCTCTCAAAAACCTGTTGAAAATTAAGTGACATGATAAGTATTACTACATAGTAATATTACTAATGTTATTTGTTTCCCTATTGCTCTAAATAAGCATCAAACACGTCCGCCTATTTCGACCGGCAGGACTCCGAATCTGCCTCAGAGTTCAGGGTCACTCGGTCCACGCAAACGCTCGCGTGCTCACCGTTGTTGACGTTTACACCGGAGGAGTGTGTTTTGGTCCATCACATCGCCATCTACTGGCCTGGCGTGTGCGCTACGCCGTTTTCGGCAGTTCCCCGCGGTCCTGTGTGTGCGTGGGACCAATTTCGAAACGTTGCCGTCCGCACGTGGAACTTTTTGAAAGCGGAAATGAAGGAGCCGCTCGGAATTGTGTTCATGCATCTGTGAAATCAAAGCTAACCGACCTGTTGTTCTCCGTTTTTTGTTTTTTTTTTGTTTTTTTTTAATACTTTAAAAATATCCACCTCGCTGGAGCTTCGGCGCGAAGGACGTTTATGCTTCATTTGAGCTCTTTTCCCCCTTCCTCCCTGGCTTTGCTTCAGCGGATCCATTCAGCATTCCAGCATCCACACACACACACACACACACACACACACACACACACACACACACACACACACACCTTCTCTGCAGGAAAACGCTACTTGGACTTGTCTCTTTTTGTCTCCTGTCTGTGCTGCCATCTGCTTTTCCTCCTTGAGTTGCTTTAATGAAGCCATATTTTCTGGCACATTTCCCCCCCCCTCACTTAAGTTTGGCATTTTTCGGCAGTAATCCAGTCAAGAAATAATTTATTGATAGATTTAGATATTAAATAACAGTTTTGCAATGATGTGCGACTCTGATGACTTAAAGTCGGAGCTCATTTTCGGTTGGACATGTTTCACATATTTTGTCAGTTCTGTACAGTGTATTTACGTAATATCATGCTTCTGTTACCTGAGTTGTAACTACAGATGAAAATTAGCATTGTTGCTTAATCTGGCATGTTTCCATGTGGTAATTTATGCTGATGTTAGGTAACTGGAGGCGTTTTACTTCAGCTAATTTTCTACGAATTGTTGTTCATAGTGAAAAAAAATGCTTGATCGTATTTCAATTACACCTATATTGTTGATAAAAAAAATTTGCAAGTTTATCAACAAATACATATTGAAAAGTATACAAAAACATTGCCAGCATGCTTGTTGTCAGTTTTTATGATGAAAATTTCTGTTTTAAAATTGTAATATATTAGACTCTCCAAAAATGACATTACACGATTTTGATTAACAGGTTGGCAGTAGTACCTGCTCAGCATTTCTGCTTGTTGCACCTCCGCCAGTGCCTCGGTACCTGCTGCAGGGTCCTCAGCTGTGTTTTTTGACGTGTGTGTGTGTGTGTGTGTGTGTGTGTGTGTGTGTGTGTGTGTGTGTGTGTGTGTGTGTCTGTGCACCTTTAATGCCTTTGAGTTCATGAGTGGGACTGAGTTTAGAGGAAGATGCATTCAAACATACACGCACTTACACACACGTGTGTGTGTGTGTGTGTGTGTGTGTGTGTGTGTGTGTGTGTGTGTGTGTGTGCACGCGCGTGTGCGCGCGCGCGTGTGTGTAAGTGCGTGTATGTTTGAATGCATCTTCCTCTAAACTCAGTCGCACCTCATGAACTCAAAGGCATTAAAGGTGCACAGACACACACACACACACACACACACACAGTGTCTGCAGGGTGCTGCTTCCCACCTCAAAGCTCAATGATGCGATGGTGAGCAGCTGTCACACTGTGGTTTTATGACAGTGTCTTACCAAACCAGTGGAATTGTGGAATTCTGACTTTTCCATGTCCATTTTTGACCAAAAAATTAAATGAATGCAAGACAAGAGTTGAGATAGATTCGAGCCCTGAGGTCAAAGGTCAAAGTTTAAGTTTATCTTAAGAGTTCCCCATATAATCAGGATGTAAGGGCCGCAGCTTCGCCTCAGTGTCCCGTGCAGCGTTTTCCACTCAGCTCTGATGTTAGCAAAGATGCTAACACAGGGGGGCACCGATGCCGCCGACAGCTAAGCTAACCGTCGAGGAGCACAGGCGAGGAGGGCGAACTCCATCATCTAAGTGACCTTCAGCAGACTTTTACAGGAGCCTCCTAAACCGAGGAACTGTCGTTACAAGAAGACATGAGTCATGCAACGCTGAGAAGGCCACAAAAGCTACATTTATTTCCCGGATGGACGCCGCTGGACATGAGTAATTAAACATGGCGACCTTGGAAAATCTTAGTTGGGAGAAACTCGTAAGCTTTAGTTAACAACAAAATGCAACCCATCATGTTGCCGTGATAATTTGTGTTTTTTTTTTTTCCAGCTTTTTTTATTTTCTTTCAGGGAAGGACGGCTGAATTATTTATTATTATTGTATTAAAACATCGTGTTTTAACAAAGACTCTCGAATACAAAATAAAACCGGCCTTTTTCCGACGGCGATTCACGCGCGTGAAACTTCGATTAGCGCCGATGCATTTCAAAAACCGGTTTTTCGGCACCCGCTTTAAGACGCTATGGCACATGCCTGAATTAAACTCTCGTGAGTCAAATGAATGTCAGCTCGTGTCTGATATGAGACGCAGTCACCGCGACATCCACCGATATCCATTATTCGTCCTCCCGTCTGCCTGGAGCCGGGGGTTTTTTTTTTCGTACCTCAAGGTGAAGAACGATCTGATTTCAAATGTTCCGGGCGACGGCCGCGCCAAAGGATCCACGTACAGTTTGAAAGAGGGAATTATTTTTCCACCTCTATTCTTCTGATAACCATCTTTCCCCCCCACTTCCTCCTCCAATACGTTCCACCTTTTCATCTCCCCTCTTATCCTATTTTCTATTATAAGCGCCGGTTCTGCCTCTCAGCCTTCTCCCGCCCTTTCACTCATCGCGTCCTCCTTCGCCCCTCCACCTCGTCCCCCCCACCCTCTTCATCCCTCCTCTTTACTCACAGTGGACGCCGCTGAGTAACTAATTACCCTTGTCAACACAACTCTCCGTTATTGACACACAAGGCCGCGGTGGACGTCGCCCAGCCGCCGGCTACAATTCTCTCCTCCATTTGCTCGGAAGGGTCATCTATATACATTAAGGTTAAACATACGCGGGCGGTTTATCCTCGCGCGTTCTTGGGTCGTTTGCTGAAGAATAGCGGGAAACGGGTGAATTTTGACCGTTAGGGACATGACGCATGGAGGAGCTATTGATTCGCTGGCCTGCGTCCCATCAGCAGCCTTGGCTTCATCATTTTTTTTTTTTGTCATCATGAAAAACAAATTCAGCCTCGTGCCGCCGCCGCGTCTTCTTTAACCACCGCCGCAGCCGCCATGACATTTGCGTCTCTGTTTTCTGGAGGATGAACCCCCCCTCCCACACCAGCAGAAAGGTCATTAACCCTTTAATTCCTGCACCCCGGCTGAGAGGACACGGCGCGGATGAACGACCCTGGCGGCGCCCGAAAGGTAGCACGCAGCGCAGAGTCGCCTCGTTGGACCTGAACCGCTTCATCATTGCTGGTCATAGATCAGCGATTTCAGGTCTGCCAGAGTGGGGAAATACGAGAAGGTAAAGGCGGGACGACCCCAAGTCGCGGGAAAACAGCGAGCTGCGGTCGAGACGGCGGCGCATTGTAAATATCGCACAGCGGTGCCCGTCACAAAGACCTGAAAAATGACAGAGGCTGAGAACAACATCCAAGTTATCGTGAGGGTGGTTAAAAAACATTCTCCTTCTGTGAGGTTTTGTGTGTGTGTGTGTGTGTGTGTGTGTGTGTGTGTGTGTGTGTGTGTTGCTGGGTAATTACTTCTGCAAGCTCAGAGCTACAGAAATCATTCACCTATCGGAGTGTTCAGCTTTTGAAGCAAATTTATTCTTCCGTTAAATTTTTTTTTTTAATGTTATTAAGCTTTTTATAGACAGAAAAAAAGTTGCTAATGCTAACCTTTTGGCTTTGATAGCTCGGTTGCCGTGTGAACAATGTTTTTGATGAGACTCTAAGATGTCATTTACTCTCCGATGTCATGACATTAAATCCTCTTTGGTGATGCGTCATTAAAGCTGCTTCCGGCCTTTTTCGCATTGCCTCTGCAACTCTAAGCACACATTATCTGCAGGAAATGCTGTTTTTTTTTTTTTTTTTTTTTTACTAATCTATTTGTGTTAGTCATTTGATTTATCTTAGAGGGAGAAACAGACACATTCCAGAAGGATTTATCAGTTCCGATATAAACTCCTTCGCCCCACCCTCCCTCCACTCGCTACGTGAATCGTGTTGATGATGAAGAGGCAGAGAAGAACGAGCTCTCAGGGGCTCAGAACGGAAAGACGGAGGAGGGAGGAGGAGAGAGATTTTGATGTGATGAAAAAAGAAAAGCTTCTCCAGGCGGCTGAAAGGCAGCAGGTGAGTTGCGCCAAAGTGTAGCAGGAGCGTCTGTGTGTGGAGGCTTGGAAAGACGCAGGTGAGCCGCCGCTACTGCCAGTACAACGAAAACATAACAGATCATGGCGAAGAAAAATTGAGAAAAGATCCTCGTGGTTATTTCATAGTTCAGACAGTCATCAATTTTTAAACTACAAGGTGAATCATGAAAGGGATCAGTGATACGCTGGAGTTTAATCTCTTCTTCTCCGGCGTAACACGACAGCTGCGTTTGCTGTCCAATCAGTAACTGATATCTAATAAGGATACGATTTAAAATGAAAATTGCATGTTTTTTTTTTTTATATGTGGTTTGGCTGCTCTGTTTTTGAAAACTTATGTTCCATATGCCTAGATTCCACAGGTTCCGTATGTGGTTTGGCGGCGATGTGTGTAAGTTAAAACACGTAGGCCTGGAAACGTGCAAACGATGTGGGACCATACTGCATCTCATGCACGCTCAAGTCTTCTGAGGCTGATTGACGTCATCACTCGCATGTCTACCAGAAGGAACAGCCAATACTTCCATACGGCTGGAGCACTGGAAGTCCATGAATAAATGAGATTTAAATTAAAAAAAAAAAAATAAAAAAAAATGGGGGTAATGTGTATGTAATGTGCATACCCAGAAATCCAGAGAGTAAATGGTTGCGCTCCTAATAGGAATGACTTTGGAACCCGACATTTGCAAACAATTACTCCCCAATGAAAAAATAAAAAAGACAAAAACTTATCCAAAAATGATTTGTTCAAAAGAGCCTCATTGCGGATGAAACCATTAGCATGTTGATGAGAGATGACAGCATGTTTTTCAGCACCCGTAAACCTCTCAAGGGCCGTTTTGTTACCACGTTTTTCTTTGCTTTTTTGTTATTATTATTACTATTCAAAGTGTTTATTATCATCCACATGGTACGGTAACATATTTCCTCTGCATGATGAAAGTCTTTCTTTGCCATCCACATTGAATGCCAAACAATAAGTCCGAGAATAAAAATAGATGAATAATAGCACACAATGAAAGCAATTTTGAAAAGGCAGCATGTGAAAAAAATATAATGGAAATATAAGCATATATGGACGACTCCTCCCACACGCTCCACGGTGCGCTGGCCAATCACAGCAGTGCGAGGCTGATTCCACCCAAATGCACCTAATGAACCACACAGGAGATCATTCCTGCCCCTGACTGTTTAATTCTTCTGTTTTACTGCAGTAAACACACGGGGCAATATTTAACTCGCCCTTAATGTACTCATATCTGTGTTACGACATTGTCATTATCAGTATTGTCATATTGTTCAAGCTAGTGTCTGTTACATGCTTCTCTGTGTTCTAAGAAGCACTTTGCATTTCTCTTCCACTTAATGGAGGTTCTGCTGATTTGTTCATAAATTTGATTGTTTGATGCAGTAAATACACGGGAGGTACGTTTTGCACACTCGTAACGGTACTCATGACTGTATTATCATACTGATAAGGTTAGTGTCTGTAACATACTTGTCTACTCTAAGAGAAACTTTACATTTCCTTTCCACTTGATATAGGTTATTTTGATTGGTTTATATACTTGATTTGTTTAGATATTGTGAATACTGTTCATACTGGGTCAATTTATATATATACATATACATGTATACAGAATCAGAAATACTTAATTAATCCCGGAAGAAATTGTATGGTCATCGTCACAGTTGCTCCATGTCAGTTTGATATAATGATATGGGTCAATTTATATATGCATAAATTGATATACATATATATGTTTCATCGATCTCTAGTCTCTAGACCTACCAGTGGCTGGAAAATGCTGGACTGACAGACAGCACAGAGGCACTAATCATGGCAGCAAAAGAACAGGCCCTACCTACGAGAGTCATAGAGGCCAGGGTCTACCAGAGAACATCAGACCCAAGGTGTAGGCTGTGCGAAGATGCCCCTGAGACAGTCCAGCACATAGTAGCCGGGTGTAAGATGCTAGCTCGATCAGCATACATGGAGAGGCACAACCAAGTGGCTGGGATAGTATACAGGAACATCTGTGCCCAGTGTGGACTAGAAGTACCCAAGTCCCAATGGACCATACCACAGCAGGTGGTCGAGAACAACAGGGCCAAGGTCCTGTGGGACTTCCGCATCCAGACTGACAAACAGCTCCTGGCTAACCAACCGGACATAGTGGTGGTGGACAAAGAGCAGAAGAGGGCAGTGGTGATAGATGTGGCGATACCAGCGGACGCCAACATCAGAAAGAAGGAACGCAAAAAGGTTGAAAAGTACCAAGGGCTGAAAGAGCAGCTGGAACGGATGTGGAAGGTCAAGGCTACCGTGGTCCCCATAGTAGTAGGAGCACTCAGAGCAGTGACCCCCAAACTGGGCGAGTGGCTCCAGCAGATCACAGGAACAACATCAGAAGCCTCAGTCAGGAAGAGCGCAGTCCTAGGAACAGCTAAGATACTGCGCAGAACCCTCAAACTCCCAGGCCTCTGGTAGAGGACCCGAGCTTGAGGATGGGTCAATTGGGTCAATTATGTATATAATTGACCCATATCATTATTGTATGGACCCATATCATTGCATAATGATATGGGTCCATATGGGATAAAAACAGCCGGGAATAATCTGTGCGCAGAGTTGTGCAAAGTCGCGTGCAACGCCAGCTGTATGTGCAGCGGGTCAGCGACTGAGCGCGCCGTTACACACGTGCGCGCGGCGAATGCAAAACAGTCAAGCAGGCTTACATCATGAGGTCGACGGGGCTGTAAACCCACAATCATCCCGATCTTCGATCCTCGACGCGCCATAAACTGTCGTAAACCGAAATATGCCTCCTCTACTCTGCTCCGTGATTACCAGGTTTATCCAAGATGATCAACCAACCTTGCGCTTCCTCCCATCGGGCGCCCGCGCATGCGCACACGGAGAAATCAAACAGTCGAAACAACACGAGGAAAAAAAAAAAGAGCTGTAACAAAGAGAATAAACGAACAGGAGAAGGTATTTGACATTTGAAGCGGAGTAAATGGTGATGAAGGGCTTTGATGTCGGCCTCAGCGGGCTCCCGTAATCGTCGGTGTTTTCTTTGAGCGAGCCCCCGGATGACCTGCGGATTTTTTTTTTTTTTTTTTGCACGGCAGCTTTATGACCTCATGTAGCCGCCTCTCTCCTCTCGAGGTCGGCTGTGTTTTCATGTGTGGCAAAACAAAAGTCCGCCCGGAGGCACTTTGTCTACTCAGCATCGCTGATAACCGATGTTTTTACGTGCTCTCGCCGTGCTTTTTAAACCAAACTTGGGCGCTCTCCCCTCAGGTGGGACTGCGGGCTGCATCGACCAAAATATCAAATCCATCTCGCCTCTAAGTGTCTGGAGGAGGGAGGACGGGGGGTGGGGGGGATGTGGGGGGTGGGGGGACAATCGGAGCCGGCATCTCCACTCTCCATTAACATAGTCAGCAGCTGTGAAAGGGCAGGGCGCCGGCCGCCCCGAGATTTATCGGAATGTCACCGCGCGCCACATTAGCCGTGACACCTTCACACACACACACACACACACACGTGCGCGCACACTTGTAGCTCTGACCTCCGCAAAGCCGGGATCAAACTGATATGTCAGAGGCATCCCATTGATTCATGCATGTCATGCACAAGAGTGTGTGTGTGTGTGTGTGTGTGCGCGCGCGCGGTTTGCATAACTGTCCATACTTTCTTTTTCTTTCTTTTTTTTTTCCCACCTTGAGTGGATTTTTGCCGGAGCGAAAGACAAATGAAGGTCTAGTAACTCCTGTGTTTTCCGCGCCGGTGCAACCTTCAAGCACATCAAAGGCGTCTGGCTTGTTGCTCTGCAGCCTTCTTCAATCATTAAACACACACACACGTGCGCGCGCACACACACACACACACACACACACACACACGCACGCACGGCCCGAGACCTTTCGGCTGCGTCAGAGCCCAGATAAAAAAGAAATGCATGTCAGGTGGAGGATCTTCTTCAGTTGCGTTAATTTCTGTTGAATACGTGGCAGGAGCAGCCTCTCGATGCCTAAAGTCGAAATGTTTTACGTAGCGGAGAAGCCGACGCCCGAAAAAGCCAACACGTCCTCCAACGCCAAAAGACCATATATGGTATACGGAGTCACGTCAGCTCAGGAAGAGTCGCGGTTACGTAACTCGACCGTGTGACCGGCCCCGACGTGAGACGGGCATCTGGGGTCAAACAGCAGCTTGCTTCGCCACGTTCTGCTGATGTCATCTATTAATAATTACATCAGATGCATCTGCCACTTCAATAAAAGTTGCGGCTGCAATGTATTTGTTTTTTAAATAACTATTCTGTTGTGGCTCCATCACAATACATCAGCTCGGTGTCGAATTTGAACTGATTACATTTTTGCGGTCAAAGGTCGCTGTGACCTCATAAAGCACATTTTTCCCATGATTCTATGTCATCCACCGATTATGACTAATTTAAAAAAAAAAAAGTCCAAAATAGGGAAATGGCATTTTTTATCCGAAAGGTCAAAAGTCACAGATGTCTTCTCGAAGGCAACGGTCAAAGGGTTCGGTTTTGTTGGTCAAAAGGTCAAAGGTCAAGGTTTTGTAATGAATGTATGTGAGAATGTCATATAATACTTATGACATCATTTTAGAGAAGCGTCTAATAGGGAGCTACTGTCAACTTCCTGTTTGCTTTCCATGATGTCATTCTTATTCTACTGATTGCTTTTTGTAGATCTGAAGCTTAAACTGGACGCAACAAAGCGTGTCTCAAAGTGAGCGCCGCTGAGATGGTAACGCAAAGTGGCGTGTAAGTGCTCTCTGGTTAAAAACCGCGCCGCTCCCAGGCTCACGTCCCAGCGGCGGAGCTGCACTTAAGCAGCGGCTGCCAGACGACGTCAACGCCGAGCTTTAATATCGCAGGATTTCCGGGCAGAAAAGGCTCAGGCGGCGGCGGCGGCT
This sequence comes from Dactylopterus volitans, assembly GCA_901007715.1. Lineage (NCBI taxonomy): Eukaryota > Metazoa > Chordata > Actinopteri > Syngnathiformes > Dactylopteridae > Dactylopterus > Dactylopterus volitans. Next base: position 10,172 of record CAAKHG010044088.1, read on the forward strand.
GCCAGCGTGCGGCGATGGCGGAGGCGTCGTTTCGGAGTCTCAAGAGGTTTTTATCTGACGGCTTTGCTTCACCCAGAGATGCTCATCATTCGTCAAGCTATCGTTCGAAACAGCAGCAGTTACCACGGCGACGCGATGGACTGGGGTTGGTTGTTAACTTAACTCGCGTTTAAGAAGTGTCTCCTAACTTTCCATTCTTGAACGGTTCCCCTGAGCTGAACATGAACCCTCATCGTCCGCGTCGAACTAACAGCCTTCAGTGCCGAACCATCCAGCTCTTGCAAGTACATATTTTTTACTGAAAAACGACATTATTTTCTTAAGTTTGAGGTCCAGATGTCTTGATAAAGTTCACGGTGGTTGTTCAGGTTCCTGGACGGGTGTCTGTGGCGTGGAGGTGCTGGCGGGTGGAAATGGGTTAATTGGGCTTCGGATAATTTTAGTGCCGCACGACAAAACCGCCTGGGGGAATTTCACCCCAAGGAAATTAGTTAAGGACGCAGGTCAAATATTAAATATTTTATTATATTTATTATATTTATTTATACTCAATTATTTTAAAACGACAATTAAACAATCCCGTCCGCAACGCTTAGCTCTCTCGATGCTGGAACACTTTAAACACAGATACCGAGCAAGCGGCCGACTTTAACGCGCGAGTGGTGGAGCCAAAAAAGAGGAAACAGAACAATCCTCATGAAACATTTAAAACAAAGCAATCAAGTATAATATTTACCAAGTCGGCAATAAAAGCACAAAGAAAACAAGGCAAACACAAAAAAGAAAAGGGCAAATCACTTAGGAATACACTCAAAAGAGAAAAACCTGAAAACACAATCAAAAGAATAAGTCGCTTTTTCGGTGCAGAACCGGTCATGAATTGAGGCTCCTCCGCCTCGTTCGCGCTGAAGGTGTAGCAACATTTCGGCAATTTTCACGGATTCTTTTCAACCCGACGATCCAGCTGGTGTGTGTGTGAGTGGCGCGTTCGACGCGTGGAAGCCCGCGTCGAAAGACATGCGATCGGAGGATGATGCGTAGTGATACACATATTGAGACCTTTGACGTTACTCTCAGAGAAAAACTGAGGAGCTCCCGGGGACATCCGAGTTTCCCTCGGCGTGACGCGCGGCGGTGGTTTGCTTCCCAGGAGCTGGATGGCGTCTTGCCG
>CAAKHG010044089.1:0-16471 GCA_901007715.1 Dactylopterus volitans
GGTGGGTGGTGGTGGTGGTGGGGGAGGGGGGGCGGGGGGGGTGTCCAAGCTAGAACACATGACGCCGAGGATGCTGGGATGTGTGCAGCCATCCTAGCATGGCCAGCGTTAGGTGGAGTTTTTACGTCATGAGGTCCTTCAAATGCACCAGCTGAGGGAATAAAAAGCTGAGTTCTGTCTGTGTGTGTGTGTGTGTGTGTGTGTGTGTGCGTGCGTGTGTGTGCGTGCGTGTGTGTGTGCGTGCGTGTGTGTGCGTGCGTGTGTGTGTGTGTCCTCGATGACAGGCACTAACCTCCCTGCTGCCGTAATGTGAGTGTGCATCATAATGGACCGGCACCCCGTAATGTGCGGATGGACTCCCTGCAGCCGATAATACTCAGCCAAGTGGTTTGGGGAAATTGATGCGTCGCGAGCTCACAGTGGACGGCGGCACTAAATGAAAAGTCGGGAGTGTCACATCGACCGCCGGCCGGCGGCGTTGCGACGCTGCCCCGCGGCGCGCTCGCCACCGCTTGCCAGATCACTTGGCAGGGCCGCCATCTTCCTCGCTCCCGTCGCTTCTGTCTCTCCACGGAGGTTGCTGGAGGTTGCTGGAGGTTGCTGGAGGTTGTTGGAGGTGAGGGGTGAGTGGTTGGGCGTCGGGCCGCGGGTCCGGGTGAGCGCTGCTCATTTAAGGTCACTTCCTTTCCCGCCCCAGCCCGCCCACAGAGGGGCCTCCTGTCTGGGAAGCGCGAGCCTCCCTGCCGGCTGCTCTGTAATTAGCGGAGGTTGGTCCGTGGAGGCCTTCGCTGCATTAGTGTTGGTTCAGATGTCGAGGAGCTTTTTCAAACATGTTTCAAATTAGAGCCGAAACAAGGTCACAAACATGTAATCATGCTCACGTTTGCCGGGGAGGACTGTGTTTAAGCAAAATATACAAATGTATCTAAGCAAAACGAAGGCGCAAAAGACATCCGCGCGCTCTCGCGGGCATTGATCTCATAACAGCATCTGGCCGCAAAGCTCATAGTTTCTGAGTATAAAACTCACGATGGGCCTAAATAACTACCAGAACAGGACTGCGTGTACGGTGGCTGGGAGGGCTCATCACACTGCGGGAGGGATCAAACTACAACGAAAAAAATGTCAACATTAATACAAAAACATTTATAAGAATGGACATGTAGAAGATGTTGGTCATTTTCCAAAAAAAAAGAAGTTTTTATTTGTTTTAATTTTATTTTTTTTATTTTATATTCCCAAAAATGTAAAAAATAATAATAACAATAATAAAAAGATGTTGTTCTTTACTGCGTTCCAGGTTATGGAGCAGTGCAGCTGTGACGGTCATAGATTAGAGACGGTGGATCCAGAAAGACGCACATAAAACTGAGACAAAATCAAGGACCCTTGGAAGATAGACGGCTGTTTTGGCCCTCGGCTCTGATGTGTTCTGGTGTCCAGCTAATCAGGATCAAAGAAATCTGCCCTGACACACACATATGAAATACTGCATGCACCCAAAGTTCCTGTCTAGATGTCTAATGTGCACAGTACGATATGAGGATCGTTGTCTCGTTCAACAAGCTTCATAAATTCGAGAGCTTACAGAACTCAAGCAGAACATGGAAACATTGCATCATCGCTCTTTCTGTCCCAACGGCGGAGATGTGCTGACTGGTGACCGGAGGCGCGGCTCGGCGGGGCTGCAGTGGCGTGTGGTCAGTGACGGGGCTCGTCTCTTTGTTGTTCTCGCGGCGTTTTTTTCTGCCTTTCAGCGATGCGTTTACGGCAAATCCCAAACTGCAAAACCTCCAAACTGACGGGGCAGCACGCAGACCGAGTGTGGGGTGATCGGGGTTTCAGCTGAGTCAGGCGGTCTCAACTGCAGCGGCGGTTTTTCAGTCACTTCCCAGAACAGACGGCTTTACAGTAGACGGGGTTGCGCCCAGTACTGTAAATCTGGACAGATTTTCATCATATAAGATCAATAATTATAACTTTATGTAGCTCCTCTCATGAGACCCATGAACCTTGTTAGATGCTTTAAACTGGAAACAACACAAGAACAGCAAAAAAAAAAGAAGGAATGACCTCCAGGGTTGATGGTTTTAGGAGGCTTAAGCCCCGTTTCCACCAAGCAGTTGGGTGTAGTTCACATTTGTAGGCGTTTTTCCACTGACAAATGTTTTGATGGTACCAAAGAAATTGCACCGTTCCGATTTTGGTAACCCCTCCGTTGGGGTACTTAGAGCTGGCTAAAACATGAGGACTTTGCAAGGGAGTAGTGGAGTTCAGATAGGCACGGGGGGTTGAGGGTGTGGAGGGACGTGAAAATATGGTGGAGGACTTTGTAAGTAATGCAGGACTTGACTGGGAGGCAGTGGAGGTGGAAGAAGGTGGGGTGATGTGCTGCCAAGGCTGGCGAGGGGTTAGAACCCAGAGTTTTGGGTACCCAGTCTTAGCCTTGGACGAGTGAAAAGTGACACACACGAATTAAGATTGAATGTGTCAACCAACTTTTTACCAGGTTTACTCCAGATAGTTGACGGATAAGTTAGAGGAATGTGCCAAGAATGGAAAGAATTGGGGTGGGGGACCATCAGCATCTGATTGGGCACCCCAGAACTGACTGGAGGCCCCCAAAAATTGTCAATGGGCCACCTGTTTGTGCAGTAACCAGTGTCACCTACCAACCCCCTCAGGAGGATCATGATCCATCCTGTCAAGACAGACAAGAATGGAATTGGAAAACACAAATAAAATGAATGAATGACCAAAAGAGCACAAAGGTAGCATAGAAAAGGGCGAAAGAACAAAGATGGGATCTCAGGGCTGGTGTCGCAAAAATGTTTAGGACAACGTGTCCATAACTGGAAGACATCATTGCAGGTGGTGGTGCTACTGAAAACTCTGCTTGCTGCGATGGCAATTTTACGGGACCGAATGGAGGTGAGGAGCAAAGACTCTTGTGACCAGATGAGCAGCAACATCCGTGTCCTCTGGACCGAATTCCGGTCCCTGTCCGACCCTGAGACCTTTATCCCACCGTTTGTGCAGCGGTGGTGCCAACATTCCATACACATGTAACCTTCTCGAAAGAGTTAGCATGCTGAAACTGTTAAACAATAAATTTGATCAAGGAAACAACGGAGCCTGCCAAGAAAAAGAACATTCTTCCGTCTGCCCTTCTGCGTCCACCCGTTTGCTGGGTTGCGCTGGTGCTGGTGGACTTGCTGCGAGCCAGCTGTTCACAGCTGTTTTCACCAACCCTAAAAGCAGTCTGGAAGCAGGAGGGTGCTTGCTGGGACAGGCTCAAGGGTGACTGAAAACATGAGGTTTATGTGAGGTCACTTTAAGGTCCAGAGTCTCCTTCACTTCCGGTGCCATTTTGGGATGATGCACACACATACAAGCACACTGAGGCCTTTTGTGGTCACTCAGCAAATACTTGGGAACATATTGCGCAACACTGGACGTCGGATTTGCCATCTGCTGTGTTTTCTCTCAGTGAAAAGTTGAAACTACGCCTGCCCTCAGACTTACCATTACTATGGTATGGAATCCATCTCTGACCACAAAATATATTTTTGTTCCTATAACAAAACCAAGCTTCATAGTTCTCGCTCAATGAGACACGGCTTTGTCTGCACGAGCTGCTGTGAGAGCAGAGCAACCGTGTAAAAAAAGGCAGGAGAGGAGTCGTTGCATCACTTCACTTGAGATTGAAAAAAGTCAAATTCTGTGAAGAATAATTTCTGACCAAAACAATCAAATAGACTTGATAACAATCTCGTAGTTTGGGGAAAAAAAAGTAGCTGAACAGTAACCAGTTACTTTTTCTGTTTGTCACTGCACGACGACTCTCGACGTCGCTGGTAAGAACGCAAAGATTAATCAGTGAGTTGAAGGAGGATTCCAAGGTTAACAAATCATGAACATGTGGTCCATGAACTCCTCCACATGGGTTATTTTGTATGAATGATGTGCTCTTTCCGGGTCAGAGTCCCACCTGTGCTCACTTTACGTAGGTAAACAGGTACGTCCGTGTCAAACACTGTCAAATGTCACTGCCCACGTGCTCCCCATGCCTGCGTAACGTTGACACGGTTGTTACGCGATATATCCACTAGAGGGAAGTGCGGAGTTCAACAAATCGCTCCAATATGGACCCTCACTTCGCTGCCTCCGAGCTTGCGTCCAAGCGCCTCCCGACTGTTCCTGTCCTCTGTCCTTCTGCCCTGTCGAGGTGTTTATAACTCCGATAATTCACGTATACATTCGCACATCCCCCTCCTCAAAAAGTTCGGCCATTTCAGTCTTTGCTCCTTTCACTGGTTGCACGTGAGATTATACAGCGCAACACTGCCCCCCCCCAGTTTCCGGCGGCAGTGCTCCCATCACTGCGTACGGGTACGCATTCGCAAGCTCTCCAAAAACGTACAGAACCGCTCATGTAATGTACGGAGAGGACGAGCTGAAGGCTCTGCCCTCATGCGTATTTAACGTTAAATGTGCCTCTCGGGTTTCTGCCCCTGTCCTTCCGTTCCCGCCGCCGTCTGACCACCTGATTCTGCTGGACTCTCCCGCCTCGTCCAATCACCGCGGCCCACCTGGCCGCCTCTTCCCGCCTGCTGTCCTCCGAGTCTCTCCTGTCTGGCTCAGCTAAAACAGGCCTCGGGTATAAGCATACCCTTGGCTGCCTATTTCTGGTGGCATTCTCCTCCTCTTCCGCTGTTGCTGCTCTTAAAATCCTGTTGGCAGCAGAAACAACAACGCAAACAACCTCCAGCCCTGCAACCTACACCCCGGCCCGTACATGCAAGTCCAACTAAAACATCTCCATAGTTTGCGGCCGTAGCATTGCTGCATCGTGAGTTTAACGCCGCCCAAGAGAATCGGCAGAGAGTTAAAGAAACACAAACAAGTCAATTATGCGACAGTGCAAGACTTTTCTAATCGGCGCACCAGTGCTGATAGCAGTTCCGACGCAGTCCCATTCACTTTGTTCCTCCCCATGCTCATCAATTTTGACTCAGGTCCTTGAAGAACCATTCTATCCCAGGGATCCTGTTTTTGTTCTGGCTTCATGTTCTGCGTGTGCTTATGAATCTTCGTTGTTTGTCTACCTTCTGTGTCTCGTTATTTGTGGACATCAAAAACTTCTACTTTGACTTACCTTTCAGGATTATTTGTATCCAACACAACGGTTTATTTACCCTGGCATGTTCCGACAGCTTCCTGTTGTCTTCCTCAGAGGGGTCACATGATGTCACTGGGACGTATCTTATGCAGACTCGGCAGACAGCAGAGGACAACTACGCCCCCTGCTGTCTGACGCCTTGTCCAGGGGAGCAGCTCAGGTACGGGACCAGGTGTAGGAGCCCTCATCTCTGTTGATGGTCCTCATGGGCTGTTTCCTGATCTCGATAGCCTGCTTCATCCAACGGTGGCATTTGCTGATGACGGATGATTTTAGCCTTTTCCCTTCTGAGAAAGACAACGGGAAGTTGTCAAAACATGTCGAGCTATATCAACTTTTCCTGTTGGGTACTAAATAAACCTGAACAGCATCACTTCTAAGAAGGCAGTATGAACCTTGTTAAGCTCCATCATGTCGTCTGCACCTCTTTGCCTCGTAGCTGCATCCATGACACCTTCCACAGTCCCTACTCAGATTTGGAAGTTCCCTCTCCAGACACGGTGCCTCGTTTGCTCTGGATATTCAAAATTCACTCTATGAAGATTATCCATGACCACCCTCCTCTAGGGAAATGGTCTGCATGAGAGTTGCCGGTGGTACTGTCCATGGAGAGGGAACACCGCGCTGTTACGTTTATTCCAAATGTCATTTAAGACTGATATGATAAACTAATTAAAAGAAGTATGGTCAGATGAGGAGGTCCTCCTGGTTTAGCTGGAGAAAGAGGGCGGTCCAGTAAATGTGTGCTGCTGTTATAGAGACCGATAGTGGTTTCACATGTGGTCAAACCTCAGGCTCACCGATCAGCCTTCAACATGAAAATGATGTCGATGACAATTCTTTGAGGGCCATTTTTTTCATAAGCGGGTTATAAACAGGGGTTGAAGCATTTGTGATTTAGCATCCAGGGCAGAGGAACTGTATGTTGGCCTCTTAGTCTCTATGTAATAATTCTGGATGGATGAGCCGAAGATTTCCCACGGACACTCTTGAAATGGTTAAATATAGTCTGACCGTCCTTTAACCAAATAGTTGGCAAAACACCTCAACTGTGCAAAAAACAGCCATCAAAGACGTTCCCGTAGTTGCATCATGGAGGTCGGCTTTCGCCCATGTTTGTTTGTCTGTCGGCGAGCAGGTCTGATCAAAACACGGAATCAACAACAAAGTCTGGGGAATTTTTTTGGGGGGTCTGGGCTGAAGGAACGACCGGAAAAAAAAGGTTCTGATTGACAAGAATTATTTTATATTCAATATTTAATATTTTCTTATTGGGTTTCTGCAATTAGTCGCCAGTGTCCCTGAAGCCTACTCGGATTTACTCATTTTCACCATGTTCGTCATCCGCGCCGTTCCGGCGAAGCTCGGCGGAGAACCGTGGGACTGTGCTGCCTGGTTCTGGCTCTCAGCGCTGCGAGCTTTAAATACATTCAGTTCTCCAGCTTGCTCCCGTTCATGGGATGATTTCAGGGGCAAAATATGGCAAAAAACAATACTTCATAAAAATGACAGTCACGCAGGCTGCCGCGAGTCTCGGGCACAAGCAACACATATGGCTATAGTGAACACACACACACACACACACACACACACACACGCACACGCACACACACGTACACACAAACACATTTTACGACGCCTTAAAGGTTGCAAGCATAACAAAGACAAACCAGGTCACAAAAATAAACTGGACATTCACTGTTTCCTGCATTCTTTTGGGCACAGACACATGAAAGAGGATGAGTCTGCTGGTATGTGTCATTGACCACGCCGCCGCCCACACGCATGCACGCACACACACACACACACACACACATAAACACACACACACACACACTAATATGTCCACACAGTCCCAGAGAACTTGTCTTCTTCTTAAAACCTAGACGTGACTCCAAGGTCTCCAAAGATAACAGACACCAAAGATGAACGCTGGGAAAACTTACGACCATCAGCTTCAACCAGCTTCAGTGAACATCTGGCGAACATTATGAGGAGCATCATGGAAGATCTTAGCATGCACACACACACACATGCACACACACACACAGACACACACACAATATGCTGTATTTTCTATCGTGTGACTCTCTTTGTCTAAAGTCAGGCCCATAGGAGAGTCTTGGCAGCCATCTTGGACGTCGTTACAGGCTAACGAGAGCACTTGTGCTGGATATAAATGAGCTCGGTTCAGTGTTTTCATCACTGAATTTCGAAAAGAAAAAATCCAAAATTCCACAAAGTCTCATATAGTGAATGAAAGTGAGCAGAAAGAGAACTGATCATTTATCTGTCCAACAAAAAAACAACAACAAAAAGAAGGAAACAGACGAAACAAACATAAACAAACATATAAACGTATAAATACAATTCAGTTTATCTCATTTGTACGTACATATACGTAAATATGCGTAATCAAATGTTTTTTTAATCTTGCTGGTCGCACTTGACTAAACGAACACAGTTTGTTATATTTCCTTATTATGCTGATTTAAATTGTTTTAAAAATGGATATAATACTAAATTTAGACTCTTTGGTGTCTTTGTTCATATTGTTCCATAAAGCGACTCCTGTCACACAAACGCGACGTTCCATCACTTAATAATCCCGAATCTCAGCTTTTTAATGTCTGTTCATTTTAACTTACAATTGATTTCTCTTTTTTTCCCCCCAAATCTTTTCTGGATGCTGATTGGTGAAGTTTTCTTTTTTTCCTTTTTTTTTTATGAGCTTCAAACCCAACTTTTAAACCACTGCAGTCTCCTAATTGTTGAAATTTCAGCAATTTCAACTGAATAAACAATTAATTTGTTGGCCCTCTTAATTGTTTCCCACTGATTACGCTTATGGCTCCATTTTTTTTTCGCAACATGAAAATCAACCCGTTTACAAGCATTTCCCCAAACTTCAACACAGTGAATTAAAAAAAAAAAAAATTGGTATAACTGGACTTTCGAATGCGTGTAGGTGTGAAATTCTTGTCTTACAAGTTGTACTTCTTCCACGCAGACGCTCTTATTACACAATGAGAGCCATCTGTGGCCTGCGGCCGGCGTTCCCTCGCGGGCACCCAAGCAGGCGAGCTGCCACATTTGCATTCTGCTCGTCGTTTTTAATGCAAACGTTTTCCATCACCACGTCTCTGATGTTTGGGGCCCGGGTGTCTGCAAAGAGCGACGGCCGTCGTTAGGATTTTAGCTTCTGCCTCCGAGATTGTGCCGTTACCGACGTCACTAACACCGTGTTCTTGCTACACGTGAAAACATGGATGGAATTGTGGCGTCCAGCAAAAAAAAAAAAAAAAAAGTTAACTTCAGACTGTTCACGCTGATTAAGTGAGAACGTGTGTGTGTGCGCGCGTGTGTGTGGGTTTAATAGCAGATACAGTAAATGAAGATGGGGCTAACAGCAATAAGTTTACAGATGGTTTGGGAGCCCGTAAAGACATAAATAGAAAGACTGACTCAGCACAGCGCAGTTCAACTCTGCCGTGTGTGTGTGTGCGCGCGCGCGTGTGTGTGTGTCAGTGTTAATTTTAGATGCACCATTAAAACAGCTGTCATCATCAACGGTAATGTTTCCGTCAGAAACAGATAAAAATCTAAAATCCATAAAACCCTTAAGGTTGTTTTTCTTCTTCTATTATTCAGTGCAAATGTTCCTCCCTGTGTTTCCTGGAACTGCTTTCTGCGGTGGAGGGATATTCACCAAAGCCACACGGTGGTTGTTTTTGAACACCCGGGTGCTGTGGGCCCATCTGAAATACAAATCCATAAATAAGCTCAATAAATAAACTTGACAAACAGATAATAACAGAGATCAGATACATATCCGAGCACCTGTAAAAGAAGTGCATGAAAAAAGACATGAAAACAATATGGCCAAGAAAATACACGTGGCAGAACGCTCGGCCGGTGAGGCGAGCGGGCCGGGAACGATGTCCCGCACCAGTTTGATGCCCCCTGCTGTTTAGCAAATGTAATAGCAGCATTGGAGGGGGGTATCATCAGGTCAGGTGCTAATCGGACCTGTTGTGGACCCTCCCATTGCGGAGCTTCACTTGAGGTGCCACGATGGCAGCGGGACTGTTCATGCAGCGGCAGCCACCATCAAACACCGCAAAGAGGGTTCTTCAGGGTTCTTCGTGTCCCTGGTGTCGAGAGGAGCTTTCTGCTCAACTCGTCCTGGTCATCAGACCCCGCCGCGGTCCTGTTCACTTTGAATGAAGGACCTGATTACAGTTCTCACACTTTTGTTTTCTGCTTAAAAAAAACTACATTCCACAGCCTGATTCCTTCATGGAGGAACCGGCACGTCCGCGTGAACAGTCAAAATATCGGCCGGCCTCCCCCGATGAAGGACCTCTGCAGTTAAAAACCCGCATGTTTTCCTTCATACGTGTGTGTGTGCATATAGATGAAAAAACGGATAACGAGATATAGAAAATAAATGATGAGCTTTAAGAGGATTCAGGCACATTTCACCAACTTCTCCACATCTGCAAACGTCCTCACCCACAGGCGTGTTTTTTTTGTGTATTTTCCATATAACAAATGTTGGGTGTCTTGGGGTTTTTTTTTTTTTTTTTTAAATCAGTCAGATTAGCCAAAATATTGACTTTAGCGCATTATGTAACTTAAAATAACAATTTTTTCTTTTTTTTTCATAAATAAAAACAGGGCCATCAAGTAATCAAACTGGCATTTAAAACGGCTAAAATCCTCCAAATGATGGAAAGTTCGGAGGTTTTTCAGCAGGGTGGAAGAGATTTATGCAGAAAAAGAAGAAATATTAATCTGTAATTTTTTTTTTTAAACAGTTTTTGGGAGTGGACATTTTTCGTCCTGCAGTGACTGAAGAGGGAAGTAAACTTATTTCACAGTGTTTGAATTCCAAAATCTGTCAAGAAAGAGACTCACTAAAAAAACACTAAAACAGCCCAGACGGAGGTCGGATGAAGAGGAGGAAGGTGCCCAAACTTGCACCGTCGTTAATGCAACAACAGATCTTATTATTTCTCTGTAAAAACAGACCCGGTTTGTCACATCGATGCTGCATCCTGATGGTTAATACGCAGATAACAGACGTTTCAGTTTTTGCGAGCAGTCTGGTGGTCAGCGGACATTTCTCGGTGGAGATATAAAAGCGGGAGCCTGCTCCTTGTTTTCACTGGTTTTCTAGGAACTGACTGAGACGTAAACACACGGAAAGCTCCGCCCCCTCACTTTGGTTTCTGAGGGCTGGCTGGCAGCTGCCGTCGGGTCCCTGGTCTGGACTCTGCGCTGCTGGGTTAGCCACATGCTAACTACTGCAGCAGCTCCGATGGCTGCTCATCTTTGGAGCTGCTGGACAGCCTGCTGGGTCAAAGACCAGGTGAGCAGGTTCCAGGGGCGCTGGATTCAGCCGCCGCTGTCACAACCATAGAAGAAGACTCTGCCCCGCCTGCCTCGCCGGGGTCTCCACATATGACACCGCCATCATACCAGAAGCTGAAGATAAAGTTCAGATAGGCGAACTTAGGTCCATCAAGCACTGGAATAATTAATTTAACCTAAAACCTACGTGTTGCTGCGTTGTTACGTTGCCTAGCAACCAGTCCAACCCATCAGCGTTGTGTTTGCTTCCGCCTGAGTAAAGTGGAGCGGCGTCCTCCCACTCTGGTTCCACTTGTACCGGTGTGAACGTAAGGCCGATTCGCCAGAAAGCACCAAGGTTCTGAGACTCCAGAACACAGCCAGAGCCGGAACCAGAACCAGATCCGAAGCTGGAGCAGAGCGAAGCCGGTGACCCTGCAGAGCAGAACGCGGCCCAGGCTTCAGCCGCGATGCTTTTCCCATCATCGCTGCCACAGCGAAAAAAACAAACATTTACTAGCGCCGAGTGCCCAGTTTTACTGCAGGTCTGGCACATAAAGCCCATTTATGGGGAATTAATGAATTAGCAGGGTTGGGGGCTGGTCGGGAACCCGCGAGCATAAAAGAGGTTTGGGGTCATTTTGGAGAGAAAACTCGAGAACCAAATGTTTTACCAGGCGCGAGAGCGGGAGTCTGCACGCGGAGCGCGAGCGGGGTCAGTCGGGCGCGGGGCTGCGATGTTCTTTCCGGTTCTGGTTTCTTTCTCCGGTTTGTTGGAGTCATCGGGGGCCCGAGCGCCTCGCAGCCAAACGCTGGGTGATCTGGTTTCAGTATTCCCTCACAGAGGAGCCGCACGCCGACTCCACGCCGCCACGGGGAAATCTTTCTTTTCCGCCGTTAGTGACAATTTATCGATGATCTTCAACGACCCATGTATGATTGAAAAAATCAGAAGGTAACGAAAGTAACTTTAATCTCAACAAAGCAGCAAAAATGGTCCAACCTCGGAAGGCCGGAGGCGGCTGGAGGGGCGGAATGAGTTCATCATTTCATCACAAACATAATTTAACACCAATCAGACGACAGGTGAGGGGCGTGATCTTGATTCATGAGGTGAGCGGAGATGCTCAGATGTATTAGCCATAACTGTCTTCTTTTTTCAATGAAAGGAGAGAAAATAATGACACATAATGACATAATGACGCAGGCAGGTCACCCAATCACCTGCCATGTAGGGTTTTTTTTGTTTTTTTTTAATATGCCAGCCCTTTTATGGACGTCAGACGCGTTTTAATAGTCATTTTTGCTTAGGAAGATTCCAAATTGAGTTTAGTTTCTTCAGAGGTCTGTGATAGCCCCCTCACCCCCGACCGCCAGTACCCGGCGTGATTAATTTTCACAAAGAACATTAAGAAGAAGAAGAAAGAACAGGATCCTCTCACCATTCACACACGTCATCACCTGTTCGTCAACTCATTCGCGCAAATGTCTCGTCAGCCAATCACGTCGCAGCAACTCCATGCATCCAGGCGTGTGGGCGTGGTCAGGAGGATCTGCTGAGGTTCAAACCAGCATCAGGATGGAGGAGAAAGGTGGTTCAAGTGTCTCTGAAGGCGTCATGGCTGCTGGTCTGAGTGTCCCAGCAGCTGCTGATCTACTGGGGTTCTCACACACAACCATCTCTAGGGTTTACAGAGGATGGTCCCACAAAGAGGAGACACCCAGTGATGCTCAGTTCTCTGGGAGGAGATGCCTCGTTGGTGCCAGAGGTCAGAGGTGAATGGCCAGACTGGTTCCAGCTGATAGAAGGACAACAGTTACTCAATGAACCATCGTTACAGCCGAGGAAGCAGGAGAGCCTCTCTGAACCCACAACACCTCCAACCTGGAAGCTGATGGACCACAGCAGCAGGGGAACCTTTTAGTAGGCATCTTGCTAGCTAGTAAAGTGGCCAGTGAGTGGGTATTGATGAATGCCACAAAGTTTTTACAAGGATCTGATTTAAGATCAAATCTTCACGTTTGTGATGCTGCAGTCGTCCGACTTGATGTTCTTGACATCTCAAGAAGATAAACGATGAGCCTGCGTAGCACCACGAGTGAAGTTTCGTGAACTGTTGTTCTTTCGCGCAGGTCTTTAGGTTCGGGTCCTTTACCCAGCTGCCGCCCGTCATTAAATCCAGGTTGCCCTGAAGTCCCTGAAGATCCGCCGCTTGTGAGATCCCGTGGTTACCATTGACAACCATGACGGCCGTGAAGAGCGTCGCCTGGGCCTTCGCTTGTGTCAGCCGAACGCCGCTACGCTCGTGATGAGGCCCTCCTGCGACCTGAGGTCTTTTTGGTCGGCCTCAGCTGGACTCGGCATCCGTCCTCGGCTCGTCTCCAGACATGTGGGAGGAAGCCCAGGCAGAAATGTCCAATAAACCCGGAGAGTAAATGCAAAAAAAAAAAAAAAATGCAAAGGAAAGGCAGCAGCACCTCAAAAACTGCTCATGGGCCTGACAGTAAATCCACTAACCTCAGTGCACGCGCACGCGATTTTACGGTAAACTGGCGACAGGTTTCATCGTCTTTTTTCCGCGCGTTTTCCCATAGCAGGCCGACCCGTGTGCAGCCACAATGATGGGCTTCTCCTCAGAACGTTTACACAGCAGAGCGGGAGAACAATGGATCGGGAACGCCGGGCGTCCCACAGTGACGCTGTGTGACGGACCGCAGCGCCGCTGAGCATGACACGAGCTTTTGGGGGAAACTATAAACGGCTCAGCAGGAGCCCCCCCCACGCCCACCCCCCCACAGCTACAGCAGTCGGCCATGTTTGAGCTGGGGCATCGCAATCAGTGCACGGATTTTTCCATATCGCTTCCCATCTTCTACACTCTCCTGTGAACGCGTGCCAGAGTGGTGGCGGCCGGCAGGGCCATCCGGGAGCCGCGTTTGTTTTTTTTTACTAAATAAAGCCCTTTACACCGCATCTCCTGGTGAACTTTCAGGGGCCACGTGTGGAAAAACCTGAGAACTCCGGCAGATCAGCGCCTGCAGATCGGCCGAGCTCCCCCGCAGATCTCGCCGGGATTATTGATAAAGCTTTCTCGCCGTTCCTCGAGTTCACCCTCCCTTCAGACTGTTAGTGAATTTCCTAAAGTTACGTCATCCGGGTTCTGGTTTCTGCAGCCCCTGGTGGTCTGAGGCAAGTAATGAGATCCAGCCTGAGAGAGAAAATGAGGACGCAATGACGCGGTGTTGATCCTGTCTCTATAATCTCTCTCTTTTTTTTTTTTTTAACGTGAGGAATATTTCAGCAACACTGGGAATGTTGCGATCACGACGGAACGCCGCAATTGGTCAGAGCCGCCGTCCACTGGCAAAGTAAGATTCTACGCGTGGGAATTTGGGGAAGGTGAACTTCCAAAGTGCTGCTTTGTTGCGAACGACGTCAGTGCAATCGATGCATGTCTTTTTTTTTTCTTTTTTTTTTAATGAATCGCGGCTTCATTCGACATTCCAGCCCAGAGTGCGGTGGTGCACCTCCTCTGAGTGTGGATCGTGTAACCGGAAAGAAGACGTTCCCGGCCAGAGAAAATAGCTGCCGTCGGCGTGCAGCGTTCATGCCCCGACCCATCTGCCCTCCGATTGTGCCGACCTTTCTCATCCTCCTCCCTTTTGCTCCTTCTTGTTCTTCCTCTCCTTCTCCAGTGAGTAAATGTCTGGTCTGTTCGGAGAGTCGGACCACAACATGACCGCAGCTGTCCATCCTCACAGACCAAAATACCCCATGCAGCCCCTTTGCAGCCACACCCTCGCATACACTGTATATAGTTCAGACTACACAGGCACTTGTGGGCAACTGGGACACTTTTAGCTGAAAATGCACCACATAGACAAATTGTTTCAGTGTAAATGCAAAAAAGGTAACCAGATCTGGAACCTCCTGACCTCGAAGAAGAAGGAGAAGAAGGAGAAGTGTTTGGGACAAAGCTTGAATACACAAGCAACTGGAAAAAATTGCATAACCAAAAACACATTTGTTTGGTCTGGCTCAAGAGCACCATAACACATAAACCGACATTTTTCTTTGTTTTAATGACACCACAAAGTTTTTTTGTTTTTTTCCCCTTGTTTTGGTGCAACAGAGCACGGCCGGCGCTTAATGCTGCAGTGGGTTTTACAAGGTGTCTAGTTAAATATTATTGGTGAGCAGAACACCCCAAAACGCAGACCAACACCCTACAAGGCAGAGAACAACACCACTAGAACACACCGGCCTGGTGCGTCGTGCCGCATGCGGTTCCTTCAAAAGAGGGTTGGTTCTTTTTTCTTGTTTCGTTTTTTGCTGGTACAACCAATCGCTTAGTGTGTCCTCGCTCCATCGTCGCCCCACCACATCGGCCCCCCCTCTGAGCAGCCATGAGTACCCTTCAACCAAACCAAAGTTTTCCAACCCCCAAATATGCTCTAATGCACGCAGCAATAACCAGCGCGCACCACCCAGGAGGGACTGTCCAAACGCTGGCCAATCGGCAGTGGGCGGCTGGACAAGAAGAGCAAGAGTGGAAGTGCGGTAAAACAAATGTTAATTCTTTAATTAAGCCATTTAGGCCTGAAACGCCTGGCAAACACGCCTGTAAAACCCCCGAAAACCCCAAAGTTTCTCTGGAAATTCAATAATAGAATCAACACCTCCTAGTTAGAAACAAAATTCAAAAAGTATCCATGAGTTTACACCCGTGGCTTTCATGAGAACTTGAGATTATTTGCACAAGACCTTCAAGGAAGTTTTTTAAAAATTCAACAAGACTTCCAACTCATCTTCGTCATCTACCAACGCATTTCTCATCCGTAAATCCCGGTCGACTGGTTTCACGGGTTCAAAAGTCCGGATTAGCCATCAAATCGTCTGCACTTTTGACATCATCGGTATCACTTATTTCACTTCACTTATTTCTTATTCCTTATTAATACCACGTGTGTGTGCTGATGCCTTCCATTGGCCAAGAGACCGATAATTGGTGCAAAAAAAACCCTACAAATACTACAAACTGACGCATCCGTTTTCCCGGCTTCAATGGTAGAATCACGCGACAGCGCTCCCGGTTTTAATGTGCCGACTTCAGTGGGTTAAGCCAGCGGGGTTGGATTATGCCCTGGAAGATCTCAAAGAGATATTTTGTGTTGTGCAAACCAGTTTTGTACAACATGTTATGCAACCTCCATGGAACTCAAATGTGCGCGGAACAGAAGTCGCCACCAGCAGCGAGAAGATGCCACATCTGTCTAGAGTGGAGGCGATGTTCCAAATTTTGGCACCACCTCCCCTTGAAGACCAATCTCAGCACTGAACTTGGAAAGGGACAGAAATTATTGTGAAAGCCAGCGAGAGAAGTTCCGAACCCTGGCTCTTTTCATACCTGGCCAATCACACCGGGAATGATGTGTTTGGGAATGGGAGATTTCTGCTTTCAGGTAGTTCCAGAAAGTGTCGGACAGATTCCAACTTTGGAAAGGTGCCGGAGCAAGAGGGATCCTGATCCTATTAGACAGTCCAACAAAAGCTCTGACAGAGTTCACCAGAGCTGAAAATGGCTTCTACCTACCTTTCACACCGGATGAACCACTCTCACTTCCAGGTGTTGGAATACTGATGTTTGGTTAGTGGCTTTTGGCATCAATTTTGGATGTGCAGCTGACATTTGTATGTGGTGATAAAACTCCATTTAAAATCCATGACGCTTCAATCCAAATCTATATCAAGCGTCATTTTTGGTGATTAGCATATTTCTAGCAAAACACCAGACTCCAATACATATATTTTATCTTTTTTTTTTGAGGACCAGTTTCTTCTGTTTTCGAAGGAACTGCATAAGGTGCCAACCTCCAGCGCCACATTTTGAGGTGGAAGCCAATCAAAGAGTTGCAAGTCAGTTTGTGACGGAC
>CAAKHG010044089.1:16491-26570 GCA_901007715.1 Dactylopterus volitans
GTGCAGCTGACATTTGTATGTGGTGATAAAACTCCATTTAAAATCCATGACGCTTCAATCCAAATCTATATCAAGTGTCATTTTTGGTGATTAGCATATTTCTAGCAAAACACCAGACTCTGCAACCTGTTATGTTTCTGGGTTTTACATCTCCAACAGTGAAAAACTGTCACTGTTAACATGGCAGTCAAAGTCTTACGATGTTTTACGCACCAATACATATATTTTATCTTTTTTTTTTGAGGACCAGTTTCTTCTGTTTTCGAAGGAACTGCATAAGGTGCCAACCTCCAGCGCCACATTTTGAGGTGGAAGCCAATCAAAGAGTTGCAAGTCAGTTTGTGACGGACTAGAAGAAATGTGCCAAGATCCCCTTTTGCAGTTGGAATTCAGATGCAACCTGACGTCATATCTGATGTGGTTGGATGAAAATATTTAAATGTAAATGCAACAGGTATTAGACAAGACAGTCCAGATCACATTGTATTGGCCAAACATATAATCCGTGTTCTCCAACTTTGACCCTTCATTTGCTCATCTGTACTCATGCATAAACCTTTGCAGTAATCTTAGAGGTGTTACTTTATAGCGCTATATAAATTGTAATACATAATAATTTCTCATAAACTGCAGTCCTGTGTAAGCCTACCATGGATGCCAAGGGTTGGTGTTTTGGCTGCAGATGACCGCCACCCACTCAAAACAGGGAACGAAAATATCAGCGCGTGGCAGCGCCAGCCTCCATTAGCGGCTCCGTCCTGAACACACCACAGGTCCTTCATGGTGACCTTCGAGGGGAAGCTACGGCAGCTGCGTGTTCTTCCTGCGCCTGAGTCCTTCCATGGTCGAAGCGTCCGAGCAAAAGCGCCGTCCCACCCAGCGTCCTGGCAGCGTGGGACGTCCAGTTCCTCGCTTCAGGCCACTTAGGCAGAGCTGCAGTCGAATGTGTTTATCTTGTTACCTCCTCTTGGCTTTCCCGGCGTGACTTGGTGACTCACCACGCCGTATGGCTCATGATTGGCTCGCCGCGTTCTCACCAGCAGGGTACAGCTACTAATGAACTTGCCTTTTACAGTCCACATCTGAACCGCCCGGTCAGCCGCGACTTGGACTTGGATCACCGACCTCATGTCAGCAGCGGCCGTATTGAGCTCGAAATGTCGGGCTTGGTGGCCGCTGAAAAAAAGACATTTGGTCAGTTATAACGTGTCGACAGTGAACTTTTATCTTGCTGATTGTTATTGGGACTGTAATTTGTGGTGCTGCTGGACCGGGTTACTGGGTTACACTGAGAGGGGTCCCTAATGTTTTGGTCAGGAGTGAGATGAGCAAATTATTAGGGACACCTCATATTGCAGGTATCCCTAATATTTTGGTCATCCCATGATTGTCGGACTGTACTAGGTTACACTGAGAGGGGTCCCTAATATTTTGGCTATGAGTGAGATGACCAAAGTATTAGGGACCCCTCCCAGTGTAACCCAGTACAGTCCAGCAGCGTCACAAACTACAGTCCCAATAACAATCATTCAAACATGCCAACACCTCTCTCACACACATTCAATCACAATTCAACATGAAACTCCTCCTGAAGGGAGAATTGATTGCAGGGCTGTTGTATTATACTCTATGGTGGACACGCGGTGGTCGTAATCTTATGGCTGATAATACATATGCTCATATATGCCACATAATATACAACAATGATTATGTCCGCCTGTGAAATCGCTGATATATTTAAACATGGCGCGTTTGTGTTTTTGATTTATTCCCACTGTTGCGCCTCGATCTGTGTGACCAATCAGCGACTCGTGTGCCAGGTACCCCAACAGAGGGGTTACCAGAATCAGGACCGTTTGGTTCCTCTGGTACCATCCAAACTTTTGTCAATGGAAACGCCTACAAATGCCCCCCCCCCCTCCCCCCCCCACACACACACACACACTTTGATCTAATCCTGCACGCCGCCGGCAAATTAAACCGCAAAGTCAACAGGCAGCAATCGCTTGCATGTCTAAAAAAAAAAAAAAAAACAGGCAATGGTGCGAATGAGGAACAAACTCTTTAAAAAAACAATGCTCCCACTGCTCGCTAATGGCTGACATGAGTCTTACAGCCGGCGGCCATTTAAACCACAAACCGGCCTTGATTGCTGCCGAGAGGAGATTTAAGAGCGGAAGGACAACACGTGATGAAAGCTGCCATGTTTTTGTTGCGGGTGAACAACAATAATACTGATGACAGCATTTTGCAAATATAAGTGCTCAGCGCATTAATGCATTTTTTTTTTCCTTTTTACATTAAACTTCTGCGCTGTGGAAGATGTTGCTTCTCCTCAGGATAAATAACACCAGTCCACCGTAACTGAGTAACTGAAAGACTTTACTTGATTAATCAGTGAGGGGGATGCACTTTCTACCCTGAAATGGAGGAACTATAATCATACTTATAAATGATCTGATATGGTGAGCATAAGCAGAGGAGAAGTACTGAGTGATGGCGAGAAAAAAGGTTTAAGAAATATGAAACATGTTGAATAATGTGCCAAAAAAAACAACTAATAGCCTCCAACTGCTGAATTATCAAGTGTTAACCTGTCAAAAAAATAATAAATCTTAAAGTAAAACCGTGGCTTGTTGGCTCCATAAGGAAGAATTCATGAATTCAATTAAGAATAAAAGTCGGCAACCTCAGTTGACTGCAACTGTCACTGTCAACTGAAGGTCCAGGACGTTCTACCTCAGACAGATGTATTGTGAAGCACATGCAGGATATTAATAACAGCGTTCCGCATCACTGTAGCATCATAATTACTGCGGATCACGTGTTAATGGTTTTTTTTTTTATATTTATGCACACATTTACGTTAGCATCATCCACAGCTGCAGCCACAAGCCTCACACACTGCCCGAGTGTTTCATAATCAGTCAATAAAGGCTTTGCTGCACACGTCTGGAGCCGACCTGGGTCCAGCTGCGCCTCAGCTAAACCCGGAATACGATGATGCTCCTATGACTGGTACAAAAACAAGACATTATATCTTGTGTGTGAGAAAACCAGCCAAACCAGCGCTCAGAGTTCCGAGCAGAGATTTTCCTGCGATGGCTGCAGACAGGAGAGTGGAACGCCTCAGCCGGCAAACGGAATATGGATTTTGACATGTGGGAAGACTTTTCTCTGTTTTAATATCCCACCTCCCACCCACAACCACACACACACACACACACGCGCACACACACGCACACACGTATTTTCTGCTCGGGCATAATTAGAGGAGGAATGTCTGCAAAAGCTCGTGAGGGAACCACCCGACGCTCCCCGCTCAGACGTATATATCAGAGCCGTAATCCCGCCGCCGCCGCCGCCGCCGCCGCCGCCGCCAACGTCCCTTTGCATCAAACTCCCTCAGATCTCGGTGTGAAAACTGAAAAATAATGAGCCTCAAATCTGCACCTTCCTCTGGGGTCTGGACGAAGGCGACGGTTCCTCCAAGCTCAGGCCTCATCCCCACGGAGAAGAACATGACCTTTTCCATAAACACGACACTCGGAACCACTGAAAACGCTGTCTTATATGTGCCCGGCCTGTAAGTGGCGCTGTAACGCTGCCGCAGTAATACACCAAAAACACAGAAGAAGACATCGAGCACGTGCATTAAGCTCTCGTGATGTTACAAAAACAGCGGACACTTCCACCTGCTGCTGCCGGTGGTGGTAGAGGACGAGAACATGTTGCCGTAAAAGCCAAAACAAGCTCAGGTTCTGTTGTTGCCGTTGTGGGCGGGGTTAGCGCAAGCGGGCTCAGCGAGGGGCGGGGGCCACCGTTTCAGAAAAAGATCTGCATGGGTTGTGAACATGTAACATTTTGGGGGATTTCATCACTCTTGGACCTGGTTTCCAAAAACTTGTGCATTTTGGCTCCCAAAAATTTTCCATGTGGATGAAACGTCCATTTGATAAAAAAATAAAAACATTTTGTAGATACGCCTAAACACGGCGTGGGCGGCCTCTAACATTCACTGCGGTTAGCTGCGGCACCGCAGTTTCACGCCACTCGATCCCCCGCTGAATCACCAAATTTGACAAAGGTCAGGTGATTGGTTGCCCACCGAGTGGCAGACGGCCAGAGATTCCTTGATTTTATAGGCAGATGTTCTGAGCAGATCTGGACAGGGACCTCTGGGGAGGTCCAGTCTGCAGAGTGGCCCTCTACTTTGGTTGGTTGTTAGCTGGGCTGCACAAAAGCTACTGAGCCAAATTTCACCAGACCTGGTGGAAGGGGGTCAACACAGAAACCGTAAAACCGTACACGCAAGACTCTCAGCTGGACCTGACCGCAATGGATCACCGGTTTGTGGTGAACTCCGGAGAACCTGCAAGAGGTTCCTGCCCGAAGGAAAGTTGCAAGACACCGGAGGGTCTCAGCTTCACTCGGAGGACGTCACATCAGGTTCTAATTTCTCACTCATTCGCACGACGTTCCCACAGACGCGCCGCTGAAGTCTATATTCAGAATGTTGCCGTGGGAGCCGGCAGGAACCTTCGGTGGCCTGGTTTCAGCGCAGGAGAACGAGTGAAGAAAAGAAAACATCTGTAATTAGCGAGTGAAACGTCAGTGTGAACCTAAAAGAGGGAACACTGTAAAGGTTTAGGTGATTACATGGGAGCTGCAGGAGTGGAGGAACCAGCGAGGCTGCAACTACACGAGAAGCAGAGACGCTAAAGTCGGACCGGAAATCTGTAACTAAGAGACGGAATCCTGCAGCGCTGTGACGACTAGCCCCTCAATGGTTACCATGTAATATCGCCCAAAAGTTAGAATTGCGTTACCGAAGCAAACTACTTAGCTCTCTGCTCCACCTCCTCTCGGACGTTTTGAGAAGCCACACCTCCAAGATGTTTTTTCTGTGGTTGAGAGTGGAAGCCCAGACCGAAATATCTCCACCAGCGGCTACCATGAAGGTGGACGTTTCCCACAGAAGCCGGCGTGTGATCCTCCAACAGCAGCGCCATGTTCACGGCTTCGATCAGGCAGCTCAGCAAGTATCGGCATTAAATCCGAGCAGGTGCTGATTTATCTACTTTGGCCGATTTTAGTGTTGGGCGAGTTAGTCCGTCCGTCCATCCACCCCTGATACATCCATCCATACATCCATTCATCGATCCCTCATTAATCCATCCATCCATCCATCCATCCATCCATCCATCCATCCATCCATCCGTCCATCCGTTGTCCGTCCATCGATCCAATCATGTTCACTTTGCATGCTAAACCACGACTGGCTGATGAATGTGAGTCCTCCAGTCTTCAGGTCTACATGGACATTAGTCTGCATTTAATTATCATTCCTATGAATCCTCCATCAGTCTTTCCTCGCTGAGCGGCGCCCAACCGTGTTCCCCCTTTCACGCGTTCATGCAGCCACTTCCTCCAAGAATAATCCCGACACGGTGACGTTCATGTTTGAACTGATCAGCGCCTGCCGGATTCACTCGGAGCGGAACAAAGACCATCTGATTAAAAAAACGGCGCTCATGTTTCCCCACATGACAATCAGTGGGAGCCGCAGCCGAGGAACCGGAGGAACAGCACGGCGTCTTCCACCAAACCAGACACCACAGCTGCCAGTGACAACAAAAACAACGCTACCACTCAAGTTTAATTTCTTTCTTCATCCAATCAACTTTTTCTGAAATTGCCTGGGTCCTCAAGATGTTTAGATGGAACAAATATTTGGCTGAGCCCATCGGCTGCCAAACCAGCGCTCGCGAGCAGAAGTCACACGGGGCACAATCTGGTCCTGCATTGGACAAACATAAGGTCGGAGCGCTGTTGTGTCTACTGGGAGATTTTGGCAGCGGCGCGACAACAAAGGTGTTGTTGTTATGCGTCTGTGGACAAGTGGCGGTCAGTCCGCCGCGGTTTGGTGCTGCAGTTGGCCAAATTATGGAGAAATGCTGCGTCGCGGCCGCTAACGGTGTTTCCAAACCTTTCTAACCTCTCAGACAAAAGCTGTGAACTTGAATTCATAAGAACTGGGAACTTCAGACTTGCATTAAAATGATGATGGAGCCATAGAAACAGGATGGAAATACAGGCACCTCCTCCTGTCATGTTACGGCGGGCGTCTGAGTCACGCCGCGGAAAACAAATTAGTGTTCCAGTTACGCGACACCACTGAAGCACGGAAAATGTGGTCGTTCGACGCTTCTGCAAACGCATGTTTACCCTCAGCGTTAAACCGAGCACCGCGTTTCTGACGTCCATATAGCCGCAAACAAGAGTATGGCGTGGAAGCGCCGAGCGTAGAGTGACACAAAAAAAAATGTAGCCAAAATACGCGCAGCCATTCACATTTTTACAGTTTGAAACGGACAATTACGGTTATAGAAAGTTAGTGTTTACGTGTCCTCTCCGATTTCTTATGCACGATTTCTAATCAGAAGTCTGTAAATGCCTCGGCATGGCAGTCAGGCATGAAGCCACGCCCCCAATTTTTTTTTTTTTTGGCATTCAATAACTGTTTAAAACCAAACGCATCAGAAAAATGAACACCTGAGCAAACATCAGTGTGGCAAAAAAAAGTAGCTGAAATAATAGAAAGCATCTTTTGGGCGGAGGTGGACATCGAGGGGGCGGGGTTTATCAGTGATACTGCCGCCTCCCAGGGGGCGCTCGATATCGTCATGACAACTTTTTTTTTTTTTTGTCTACGGGTCAAGCAAACAGCGGGATTTGCAGAGGAAGCTGAGCTTTTAAATGTGATTTGCAACCGCGTCTCCTCATGCGATGAGGAGCACGCTCGGCAATTACGTTTTAATTTCGTAATGTTTCATCCAAGTTTGTCACTGCCAATCTGACGGCAGGTTTACACGGGTTTCAAATATTATTGTTTTGTCTCGCACCAAACATTATGGCGAAGGTCTGGCTGGGTTTGGGAAGGATCTGGTTTTAAACAAACCTCCGCCGGGGCCACGCGTGGACCTTTAACCATTGAAGCGGCTCGTACTGAAATGTGGATATGGGACCTTTTCTCGCCTGAGGCGCCTTCGCATTTGCAGGCATCGTTTGAAGAACGACTTTTTTTCCTGGTGACTCGGCTAAAAACAGCCGACATGAAAAAGCAGAAGTTTCCTGTAATAGTTTAAAGGTGGGGCATTGTGCAGTCTCTCTCACACGCACACACACGTGCGCACACACACCTACAATAACAATGTAATTCCTGTCACTGCATGGAAAGATGCTGCTACCAGGAAGTGATGACACTGGATCCAAACCGCACGCAGGAAGTGCACGGACGCCCGTTCACCATGGAAAACTGGGGGCGGAAACTAAAAATACTGCCGAGACCTGCGTGAGTGTGTGAGCATGAGTGTGTGAGTGTGTGTGTGTGTGTGTGTGTGTGAACAACGATGTCTGATGTCTGCAGAGTGACTTCAGGAAGTGACGCAGACGCCGGGAGAACAACGGAACGCTTGCGTCTTGTCCTGTTCTCCGCTGTTTCGCGTTTCATTTTCGAGCCTGAAAAAAAACGAAGCTCCCTCTCGGGCTGCCTGGTCTGGTCCTCGCCGGACCCCCGGTTGCACCGCGTCACCCCGGCGGCGGCCGCGGCGTCGTTTGTTTCACAACGTGCGTTATTTATTTCCTGTCTGAACCGCTGCGGCCGCTCCAGACGTTTGTTTATGGAAGATGCAGAACTCACGTGGACGGCCGTTTGCGGGGCGAACTGTGCGAGGAGATCCGGAGGAGGTTGATTGTGAGCGCCGGCGAACCCGCCAAATAAACTCAGGCGCTGCAGCTGCAACGTTCCGTCTGAGTGCCACAAGCTGGTGTTAAAAAGCGCCGAGAGGAAACGCTGATTCACACTTTTAAAACTGGACTGAGTCATCGGAGGCCGAGTAACTCAAAGGTTGGACCGCGTATTTAATTGCGTTAATGATAATAATAGTGGCTGAAGTGCTCCTCAAAGGTTTTCGCATGTTCAACCAGAATATAAAAAGTTGCTGTCGCCATCTATAAAAGTTTGATATGAGTTAATTCTGCTGGACGGTCCGACGCCGCCACAGCGGTTAGCCTCAACTAGCTGCCCGCAAGAGAAAATTCATTTTTTAATCATGTTCATGTCTTAATTGTTTTCAAAGAACCTTGATTTTATAGACATGAACACATTATTATGCCTTCTTCCGCGGAGGTCGACGGTTGGGTGGGCCACAGACCGCGAGGGGGGTTCATGGAATCCAGGAAGTGTAAATTCAAGCATCAAGTACTTCATCAATAGGAAATACTGTAGGTCACTGTCCAGGTCAGGCGCAGGAGACCGGTTGGACCTTCAACCGTGCAAACAGCTCTGCAACCATGAAGATGTGAAAGGCAACGCAGGACCTTCACAACGCAGGACCCCCCTCACAACGCAGGACCCCCCTCACAACACAGGAGCCCCCTCACAACGCAGTACCCGGCCATGTCTCAGTCCCTGTCTGCCCTGCCCCTGTCCACGTCTGTGTGCTCCTGATCCCTGATTGTGTCTCCCGCACCTGTGTCCCATCTTCCCCAATCAGCCCTGTGTATTTATTCCCTCGGTGTCTTGTCTCGTTGCCAGTTTGCCGATTTTCTTAGTCACTTACCAGCGTTCTGTCGTTGAACAAACTATATCGTGGAGGAATATCAACAGACTGTTCAAAACACTCGGCAAGCCAGGTCTTCAAATAAAAAAAAACATCGTCCAATAGAAAAGTTTTTTGTAAAGACATTGAAAAGCAAACAGCAAACTCGGCTTTAATTTGACCTCTCAGGCTGCTTCCATCGACATATTTAGACACAAAAATACCACATTAGAGGCAGCTGAAGGATGATGCTCCTCATGGGGGATGGAAACATCCTCTGCAAATAGAAAGAGGAAGAAGAATCGTCTTCTGTTGCCGACTTCTTCTACCGTGACTTCCCTCAAACCCACGAAAACATGGCTGCTGGCAGGGACGCTAGCCAGCGTAGCTCATGTTGTAGCGCGCTGCTGCCACCAAGGAGGCCAAAGCCCTCCTGGACGCCAGCATGTGCCGCCATCTTGTCACTGAAAACGTTGGCAACAAGTAAAAAGTGTGTGAACATTTAACCAAAGTCAAAATATGTCAAATTTAGAACAACCAAATAGAACCAAACAATGCCAAACACGGAAAAGTCATACATATCGAATTTATAAGAATAAAATACAAGCATAGGAATAGCAAGAAAGGCGGCAGAGATACAAATTTGCAAATTAGTGGTGGCTTTCCCTCGGTCGTTAGCCTAGCTTGGCAAGTTAGTTGCAAGTTGCTAACGCAGCTGAGCCGAGGAGGAAGCTGCGGCAGCTGAGCTAGCGGTTGCAGGTTGGTCGCTGGTGAATTTACAGCAGTTAAAGGTCACCTGGACCTCAGCGAGTGTGAATTACGTGGGTTTTTTAATGCACAACTGCCGGCCAATCAGAGAAGAGTATTCACCCAGAACACAATATAAAACACATGCACACGCAATTCAGCAGGCGTTTAGTAACTGGATATTAATCCGTGACCAACCTGTAACCATAGCAACACAGATGTCAAAAGCTTTCATAGTCAGCTAGGAACCTGCTAAGCTAGGCTGACAACAGCCGGGAAACCATCAGTGGCTGAATTAAGAATTCCTTAATCAATATGGAGGAAACAAAGAGGGAAGTATTCATCGTCATGACAACAGTAAGCTTCTCCTTCATTAAAAAAAAAAGCGATTTTCGTGTCCAAGCCTTTACCACACATGTCCGAATGTCTTCTTCTTCTTCTCTAGCTCCAGTACATGCCTTGAAACACTGTCAATTATCCCTTACATAACATAACCCCGCCCCCCCGCGACAACCCCACACACACCAACAACATTCCTCAGTGTCGGTAGAAGAAGAAGAAGAAGAAGAAGAAGAAGAAGAAGAAACATCTTTGATCTGAGTGGTTTCATAATTATATGTTTGTGACTCCCGAGGCCTCCGAAGTCATCAGAGCTAAGCATGTCTGCGGAGTCTGTGTGTGTGTGTGTGCCCAGGCCAAGTCATCTCTGTTGGAGCTCTGTGACATCAG
>CAAKHG010044091.1:0-10412 GCA_901007715.1 Dactylopterus volitans
TGATTTGTTTGGTGTGTTTGGGTTGGGGTTTTGGTTTTTTGGTTTTTTTTTCTTCTTTGCAACGCTTTGTTTTATTGCTATTATACTGACTAGCTGCCCAGATTTTTTCGCAATTGTTTGCAGCTCATTTGCTCTCTGTGTGACTGACTGAGACATTTATGCTAATGAGGTAGTTGCACAAATATTCCACCCCCCCCAAAATAGTATTTGACCAATCCAAATCCAATCTCAGTTGAGGCATACTTTGC
Organism: Dactylopterus volitans; assembly: GCA_901007715.1. Lineage (NCBI taxonomy): Eukaryota > Metazoa > Chordata > Actinopteri > Syngnathiformes > Dactylopteridae > Dactylopterus > Dactylopterus volitans. The sequence goes on from CAAKHG010044091.1 coordinate 249, forward strand.
ACACAGATGGAATGGCCTCTCCCTCACATGCTTGGCTTGCTGGCCGCTTTACTCGCTGTGCTCCTGCAGCAGCAATCACAGCCAAATGCAAGAAATTGCACAGTGTTTTGAATGACCTGCATCTGTCAAAGGATGGTCCCTGTGTTTGATGTCATTATTAGATACAAGGGCATGACTAAATTACTTGTATTATGTTAGTGTCTTTCCGCTCATGCTGATTCAAATTTCATTATCATTTCTGGATGTTTTTCTTGGATCGGACTGAATATTTCTACACACTCATATTAATTAAGTAAAAATGAACAGATCCAGCAATTGAAAGGTGTTTTAAGAGGCTTTTGTAGACTATCGCTTGTCAGCTGAAGTCTATCTATTAGGCCAGCCTCTCTGTGAAGCTGGCATTGGTCTTGTGGCCAAGCACACCATTAGCTGGGGAATTAGAAACCCTGAGAAGTTGTTAATCACCACAGTCATTCACATTCCACGTAGGCTCTACTCTGCTCAGGACCTCTATGGGCTGTGGATTGGGGCATGGTCTGGGGTGAGTTGGGCCAATGCTATTGGACCCAATAGTCTTTAATTAGAGGGAGAGCTTGGCAGGGACTGATGGAGGAGAAAGGCTCTCAGGATGTGAGTCCAGGGTGAGAGGGTTCACACACAAAACACTGGCTTTTCATCACTGCATGACTCACTCAGTTTGTGTCTATAGTGTGGTGTGTGTTCTTGTGCGTGTGTGTGTGTGTGTGTGTGTGTGTGTGTGTGTGTGTGTGTGTAAGCCATTGACAAAGTGATTAAAAAGAGGTTAGAAAGTAAGACAAGGTTAGTGTAAGTTAGCAAGTACGAGGATGGCCCTGACACTCTAAGCCGACCTCAAAGAAAATGGTGCTGAAAAGCTAAATGATCAAAACATCTTTGGCACATCTTCTCATGCCTCCGGTTTAACGCTGCTCTTTCACTCAACACTAAAACTACAGCTGAATATTGCTGTACAACCATGTGAAAGCAACTGAATATAGGGTCCTAAATGAGTCCAAAGACAAACAAAGGACAAACTGCAAACGGACTTCATTGTATGTGCACAATACACACTGAAAATACATCTGAGAAAGTATTTTTCTTGAGGTTGGTTAAATCAGCAATTTTCTTCAGTGACCAGCCGAATGCCTTGCTTACACTAATTGCCTTCAGTGATGTGTACAACTTTACAATTTCATCTTTGGTGTCCCCTAGTGGTAGTAACCACAAAGACACTGTAGCACCCAGCAATGTTGCCAAAGGACACTGCCAATCAGTGACTTGAAACCAACATACTAAGTGTTCGAATTCTTATCAGTATTGTCCAATTTTGTAAAAATCTTTCAATTATTATAATCTGATATGTCATAATCACTGCCAAAAATACAAGATGTAGTTGTTTTAGGGGTCATCTATCTAGTAGGAAAACATGCTGTGAAATTACTAGGTACTAAATGTCGTGATGGTGATTTTTTGTTCAGTTGGACTATGCCCTTTATTCAGTAGAAACACTTGATTCCACAGTCCAAATACATCAAACAATTGTACTTAATATTATAATAACAACAAAATGTCACTACTGACACATACTCTATATTCCCTCTGTGCCTTGCAAAGTCTAGAGGGCAAATATTGATGCTTCATTGTCTGGTTATTTTTTGAGAAACTGAGAAAATTAGTGAGAAATGTTGATCTAGCAGCTTGTTGCTTTTCTATTTGGTGCATGGGCGGTAGGAGATGGGGAGCACGCTTTAAAGGGTAATGGTGTGTGTGTGTGTGTGCGCGCGCTCGCGTGTACGTGTTAGATGGAAGTGTTACCCGTAGACTGCAGGGAAAAAGAGGGATGTTACACACTATACTGACCAGCAACAAATGACATTGTTTACTAGGTGAAACATGTCTGGACTAAAAAGAACATCACTCCGGAGGGCTTGTATGCGAGTGGATCCCTGTTATTGATGTGTGTGACTGCCTTTTGTGCAAGTGTTTACCTACGAGTTTAGAGGCTTTATTCACATACTCAAGCTGACAGATAAACAACGGGCATTCTGGCGCGTGGCCGTGCATGTGTGTGTGCCTGTGCACGCCTGCGTCTTGTGCGCAACTGTAAGTAATTAATCTACTCAAGCGCGGCGGCAGCCATGCGGAGAAAATTACTTTGCATACCATTCATCACACACGAGCATCACAACACAGCTGGAGATGAAGCAGATATCATTTACACACAGTTGCAATAATGACTTTCTGAATGTGTCAATATTTGACAGACCAGGAATGAGTGTGCCACACTATCAAAACAGAGTATTAATTGTGTCTTTGAGAGCCTTGGAGAACATTATCGGGGTAGAGCAAAATATTATATAACCTTGAAAGTTGCCTATTGATATCGCTGCCAAGTAATGGAATTAGACATAAAGCAGAGACACACATACCTCTATTTGCTCCAGAGTGTCTTGTAGTTTGGAATTCAATTCGCTGTGAGGAAGAAAGAAAGAGATTATTTTGCTGAAGTTTCTTAATATTGAGCCAAAAGTGGAAAACCAATAACAAAATCTTCCATTGTACCATGGTCTACTTGAATACTCTTTTCTCATTGGCTGCCAGTCGTGCATTAAAATTGTATAAAGCACATATAGTTCAACTAATTAGTGAGCAAAGCTGTCAAAGCTTCATGATCACCTGAGCTGTGTTAACAACAAAGGTGGAAGGAAAACTGCCAGTGGATAATTTTAACATTTCTTTTCGACATCGGGGAAAATTTTAAAGATTGAGATTTAGAACGGGAACAAGACATGGAGAATGAAAGCAATAATTATTAAAATAACCATCATAGGCCTAATGTTAGACCAATTTGACTTAAAATCAAACTCAGTTTCAACATTTTACAAAGATTTGCGGCAGTTTACAAGTTACAAAGCCGTTACCTTCATTTACATTACTCAATTGGAATCTGCAATCTGCTGTGACTGGGCTTGGATGTAACAACACCGTGACAACGGTGAACTCTTGCTACATTATATCTAGATTTTATCTGCAGAGTTTTTATTTCATATTGTTGGCAAACCACCATGGCATAAGTGGGATAATCAGTAGCTAGCTGTGCACTACACAGTTTTAAAGGTACAACACTGAGGCAAATGTACATTTCTTCACCTCCACATCATGTCATGAAACTGTGTAATGCACATTTAGGCAATGATAATCCCTTTGTGGAATTATTGCCATTCGATATTATAATCTCACTACAATGTTGGTATCGTTGATTGTTGGTACTGTTGAGTGTGAATTCATAAAATGACCTTAAATTAAATGAAAAGGAAAACAAGATAATCCTGTTCAGTAATCTGTAAACAGCAGAAGTAATGCCTTGAAACCAATAAATTACACAAATTCCAACAGCTGTGTAATGAAAATTGCCAACGATCATCCACGACTTACAGCAAACAAACTCGTCTATCACAAGCAGCTCTGCTTAAGCACCTAACATGTATTTCCATAATAAATAACTAATTTAAGAGTACAACTATCAACAAGTTGCAGGATTACGCATCCCAAATCTGCTTCTCTAACATGCACACAAGCAAGCAAGAATATTGGTCATAGATGTAATTCAGTATTTGTGCAAGAGAAGTGTTTGCCCATTTGGAATTTCTACAGCGAAAAGCACTCAAGAGGCCATGTTGCTTGAGTGTGTATTTGTGGCCTCGTATGAAACACATTGTCACAAATACAAAACGCCTACACATCCTCGGAGCACCATGAGATTTTTGCCTCACCCTGGGAAGCACTTGAACTCAAAGGTAGCAACAGAGATCATGACTATTTTACCACATCCCAGGATTGCAACCCAATTCCCTTGTGACTCCTCTTGCACTGCTCCTATTCACGCACCACTCATCCTCTTTTCCACCCTCCACCCCCCCACCCCCAAACCACCCTTCCTCTGTCCCTGCTTTTCTTGGGGTCTTTCTCAGGTCAGCCCACTGTCATGTTGTGCCTTGTGAGACTGCAGTCACCCAAGGGAGAGAGTGTCCTTAACAAATTGCCAATTAGGCATCTTAGCTTTAGATGGGTAGAGAGAATGAGGAGGAGCGAGCAGAGAAATGAGAGGAGACTGCAGATTGGCTCCCACAGGTTGCAGGTAACAAAATGAGCATGCTGTTTCAAAGTGTCATGAGCGTGTGCGTGTGCGTGTGCGTGTGCGTGTGTGCATGTGTGCGTGTGTGAGTAATGGACAGAAATACCCAAACTGAAAAACAGGTTTATAAATATTCAAACGGATGGCATTCAGTTCTTTTATTGTTTTTAAGTATTGTGTTTAGTACCCTCTATAGAGGTTCCCCAGAACTATGAAATCTTTCATCCTTTTTGCAAAAGAAATGCTCAACTGATGTAAACCATTGATAGTCTTTTCTGCATGTGATACATCAGTGAGACTATGGGGGAGCGGGGGGGTGCATGAGCAGTCTCTTGTGTGTCCTTTAATGGAGATGGAAAGATGGGAATTAGGCTGAGCATGCCCACTTCCCCCACCATTTTCAGGCACTATTGCAACAGCAGTACATTGCTGTCATTTTACAACTGTTTTGACGGTTCAATTGCCGGTGCTGTGACCAAAACTGTGTGTTTGTTGAGTAAAATTGGCTTCATTATTGATTTCTCATGATTGTCATGACAGAAATGAAAATAATACATGAAAAAAAGCAGACAATTATGGGACTAGAAACTCACAGGTCAAAAGATCCTCGTTCCTGCAGTGAAAACACACAAAACAGAGGGCAGTTCCTCATGTACTTGTTAGAATTATGATAAGTTCCTCTGATTGTTGAGCACCTCAGAACTGTCTGCCATCATAACGAAAGACTGAGGCAATATGAGGGAAATGTCACTACAATGGAATAAATGAGGAATCACATCAAGTAATCACAACCGAAACAAAGAAACGTATCAAATGCTGAAAATGAGAAATTTCGCTGGTTCTCGAAAATTAATATGCCCATCGAGGATTCAGAAAAGTTGAGACAATGGCGACAGAAGACTGGAAAAGGTGTGAAATGATTAAAGAAAACACCTAGTGAAAGTTCTAACAATTAATTAGGTCAACTGGCCGTACATTAGTTACATGGCTGGGTATAAAAAGAGCCGAAAACCTATTTTGGATGGCTGTGATATTAGGGAAATCAAACAGGGCCGCATGAGATACAACCATGATATTGTAGTGGACATCTCTGCATGGGCTCAGGAACACTTTCAAAACCACTGTCTGTGAACACAGTTTCTCAATGCAAAATGATTTCAGAATAACAAAATTTGAAATTTTGTTATTCTGAAATCATGATATTCATGTCCTTCAGGCTGATTATGAGATATGCAAAAGAACATCATCAGCAGACATGAATGCATGACTACCATTTATTTCAGATCAATGATGTGATCAAACTTAAATAATGAACAACATGATTGAGCCGTGTAGTTTGGGACATCATTATGGATGCCATTAATTTACTGTACTCAGATCTTTTCAATCCCTGAAACAATGCTTTTCCCACAGTAGTGCAAGATCAGGAGGGCATCTTATGGAAAGCCTCCTCCATGGAAACTGAAATTGGAGGTCAAGTTAGAGGAAAGTAGATGTGCTGATCAATGGCAGGCCCTGGGGAAATACTTCTGAATGTCCTGCAAGGTCCAGACCAATGGTAAAGGGAGCCAACAGAATGTATGCCATGTTCATCTTCAGTTGTATGTTTGCGTGTAAACCCGCTGCTGTGTGGTCAGGTAACATGTACATGGTATACAAAAGAAAAAGAAAATCCCTGCATAGTACAAATCCTAAGGGACACCTCTTATTTTGTCCATTTCCTGTATATATTACAAAATTATACTGTCCAGTGATTGTGCATGTGTGTGCAGATGCAACTCCTCCTTCCATACTGGCACCCTTCCACGATCAGACAGAATGCATAAATAACAGATGAAGAGAAAAACCTAATTAACAATCTGTTCCCTTCAGGGAACACAAGGATCAAAATGGAGTTATGTGGAAATAGAGGAAGTTTTTCTTTTTTTTTTCTTTTTCTTTTTTTTTTTTTTTGCTTACACCTCATTTTCAATTATAACTGGCAATAGGTGTCCACAAGGCCCTTGAGGCAGGTCCCTCCACAGTGGCTTACTGACTTGATAAACAGGCACTGCGTGGTTTCAAGGGTCCAGCCGGAAGCCCTGATTTTGTGAGAATGCGCTCCTGCTGTAGTCATGATAGCCAGTGTGACACAGCAGGGGGAGAGGCAACAGCATGGCGGGGAGAGTGCTTTGAAGAATGAAACAGTGGGAAGGGACAACGGCATCTATAATTACAGAGGTTACAAAATTGAGAAAACTCCGAGAAATTAAAAGAAAAAACAGGAAGTACAAAAATAAGTATTCAGAGAAGCACCAGAGGAGTGTGGATTGTCTGATTTTTCTGTTGAAGATATTTGGACATTTGGCTCTGACATTTTGACATCAAGCTTAAATGGACAATACCATAACCAACAGCTTTGTAACTTCAACTGCCTCTCCTTTTTGTTATTTTCCCATTTCCTCTTTTTTTCCATTTTGTTTTTGTGGATCTAAGTCTTATAAAGTTTGGACATAGCCAAGAACAATTGAGTAAGTTTCACATTAAAACCAGGGTCATTTTGCCAGCTTCTTGCCAACCTCAAAATATTTCCTCATATGAAAGCAGCCCATTCAAAATTGAGGGATTAGAATGATTCAGATTCATGCAGGGTGTTGTACAGTTGTTTTTCACACATGCAGCTTTACAGTATCGTCTGAGTCTGGTGTTCTCCTGACTCTAAAGTTTAAGGGCGTGTGTTGTTAATTGTTTTACTAAATCTGAGCATTTTGGGGGGGAAATGAAAATGTAAAACTGACTTATTTTTTTCTAAATTCCCGTCATGGCAAAAAAATCATCATGACAAAGAACCGGCGGCTGGAAATAAGCATCGAAAATTGGTGTGATTAAAAAAAAAAGCTGCTCAAATACACACCGATTCAGGCAGTGCATGCACACGCACTTCAGCAGCCTGCCAAGAGTGGAAAAAAGAAGCCAAAAACCAACATGTAGCCTAGATTATCACATCCAAATTTGATACACCCTCAGATCCTGCAAATAAGTATGGGCATCCTAGAGATCCAAACAGTTACTCAGCCTCTAACAGCACATATGCTTGATACACACATGAAGAGGGAAGGTATGCTGCCCTGGAGAGATTAATATCACACTGGGTAGGATGCAAAAATGTTTGTGTTTTAAACTGGGAACAGCCATGATACAAAAATCAATGTAGCAGCCTCCCGTCCTTCTACCTACACTGCTGCTCTTCAGCATACAGTACAGATGAATTGCCTTGTAGCTTAGAGCTCCTGCACAACCGCCCTGAATCAGGACTAAGGAGATAATTAACTGAAGTTTTCCTGGGAATTACTCACAGTTTGTGTAAGTATAAAATAACAAGCATGTCTTAGCCACAAGTACATTTGCATAACTTAAGATTGCAACCTTGAAATCCTGGTTATGAAACAGAAGTTAGATCATCATTCTCCTTAAATACACGCACTGTGCATAAAAAGTTGCATATAGCATAGTCCTTTCATTGTTCTTGAAACACCTGTTTGAAAGCATAAGACAAGCAGCACCTCATATTCCATCACTTTACACAGAATAGCTACAAAGGAAAAACTTCTCAATAATTCATACTTCAATGAAAATATTCACCATCAACGCATTGATGCTGCTTATTTTCATGGGCTAGTTCATCCGAAAATGAAAATGTCCTCATTTTCTGATCACCACTTTGCTAATGGAGGGGTGGGTGAAATGAACAACATATGAAAAAAATAAAATGGGTCCATACTGATCCTGTGATGTCATCCAAGATTGAACATGGTTGGAGGCTGGTAACAGAGTAACAGCAACATTAAAGCTAAAAGCATGGTGAAAATGATGCCGTTTTGTGGTGAATTTGAATGTTGTGGCTCATGGACACTTGGATGACACCAGAGAAGAAGTAGTGGACCCATTTTATGTTTTTTGTCCTTTATTTTAGGTTTATTTGTTGTTGTTTTTTAACATTTGAAGAAGTGGTCACAATTTACTACAATTGTTGCTGTTTATGCCTGAAACTGCAGAAGTGTTTTGTGGACTCAAACGCTTCATCCAACTCTCCAGCATAGTGGTAGGTAGATAACAAGTGAACCATCCCCCTAAGTCTTTGTTTTTCAAATCGTAAAAATTTGGTTCACAGTTGTTAAATTCTGTGTTTCCATTGAACCTGCCCGATAGCGGCGCGTGTGGACCCCTGACGGAAATGCACTGAGAGAGAGCCGGCCGTGTAACAGTCGTCTTCGGGAAACAGTATTGACTTTTAAAGCGCCGGGGACGGGGACAAAGGAAGGGCAGGCATGAAACAAAACCTCCACGTAGGGAATGCAGTAGTGCATGCAGAACATAGCTAGCAGGTTAAATCAAAGTGAAACAGATCAGCAACTGGCTGCTTAGAGAGGGCAGCGCTGTTGTCAAGGCTCAGGCAATTTTGGGCAGAACGCCGCAGTATAATGTGCATGCTAATGCAGAGCGTGACAGATGTGTGATGAATGCACCAATGTAAAAACCTACTGCTACATTCAGCAAGAGGCATTAGCATTTTGCAAAGGAAAGCAAACATGAGGAGGGCAATCAAATTTCGATCCAGCTGCTACTGACAACCATTTGATTAGGCATCTGGACCCTCTGTGAATTACAATGACAATAATGGATCTAAAACTCTTTTATTATGATGATCACACTGGTGTTTTTCTCCCCGATAGGCTCATTGCAGTTGGAAGCGTCAATGGTGCCATCAAATGTTGCACCAGACCACTATGTTGTCATTCTGCTGCTAAAAAACAGCACATATGGGAAACATCACCATTCAAATGCAGCCAAAATGATAAACACAGAAATAAACAGCAGCTGGGAGGGGGGGAAGGGTGGGGGGTTCCACCACCCCATGTATATAATATCGTCTCGCTGATCATTATTTTCCATCATTCATTCTGTCATTAAAATTGAGGGGGTCACAGCCAGAGCCACATTGTTTTCTACAGCGCTCTGGCAATAAACTGTGGTAAGTGAGTGCTGTTAAATCTTGCCAGTGTTATTAGCTCAACACTTACTGCATGTGTCTCACGATAACTTTGTGCTTTTTTGGTTTCCTTTTTTTTTTTTTAATATGACGGCGGTGGTGAGCCGTTGAAAACGCTGACAATGTTAATGAGTTCAGGCATTTAAACAGGAAGCTGTGTTTACATGGAGAAACAGCGTTGGGCTGAAGGTAAACAAGTTGGGTTGCATAACACCTCTTCTTTTTTTTTAACTTAATTTTTATTGAATTTTTCATTCATCTTTCAACAAACAAATCAACAATTCCAGTGTCAGGGCACATCATTCACACATATACATAGTTAGTTCTCATCTTCATGTCAATGTTCTTATTATCCAGTGGTGATGGTGGTGTCCTCTTCTTTTGTTCTATAATCTGTCCATTTGTCCCATTTATCCTCAAATTGTGTCTCTTGTAATCTCAGTTTATGTGTAATTTTCTCCATTACAAACAGTTCTTCCACAATGCACACCCACTGCTCCTCGGTAGGTGGTTCCATTTTATACCACAGTCTTGTGATTGTTTTTTTACTTGCTGATAGCAGTGCTTTAATAAGATACTCATCCTCTTTTTGTGTTATGTTTTGTCCTAGATTCACTAAGTAAAGAATCTTACATGTTTTTGGTATATCATATCCTATTATTTTTTGCAAACTCCACCATATTTTGTCGCAGTATCCTTTTATCTTCTGGCACGAATATATGTGTATGGTCGGCATCCATATGTCCACACCCGCTCCAGCATGGTTGTGGGATAGACATAATTTCTTTCCTAATTTTTTGGAGTTATAAAGAATCTGACTAAATTTTCCAATTAAATTCCCTCCAGATCCTGGAGCTAGTGGATGTGCACTGCGTTTTACAAATATTCCACCACTCTTCCTTGGTTATTTGTTCCTCCACTTCCTTTTCCCATTTTTCTTTAATATAGAGAGAGGAAGACTTTCTACAGGACATCAAACTTC
>CAAKHG010044094.1:0-15636 GCA_901007715.1 Dactylopterus volitans
AACTAATTCTTACGTTTTTTTCATAGCAACCGTTGATGATGGAAACGCACCATCTGGACCGTGGCGCTTCTTTCCTCCAGCTTCTTCAGCTCTGTCGTTAAAATCCCGAATGCCCGACGTTCCTGGTCATCCTCCTTGATCTTCAGCAGGCTGTGGGGTTTCACTACTTGTACAACTCAACCACATATGTCAATATTCTTCCATATAACTACATCTGATCACAACCCTTTGAGAGGTTGGGTCATGACCCTGTTCAGCCATCTTAACGCTGCCTGACTCCGCCTCCACAGCCAGTCTCATAACATGAACCCTTTTACAAATGTCTGTCAACCGTCCCTTCAAAGCAAATCACGGTTCAACAAAGCAAAAAAAAATACACATTCCTCCATCTGTGTTGTTTGTTTGATAAAAGCTAAGAGTTACACAAATATATATCTGCAAAGACAGCACTGGGAGTTAGGAGGCTCTGCTTTGCCTAAGTAGTAATTGGAAGCTGCGATATCCAGTGGCAGGAACATGGAGACACAACCAGGCGGCTGAGCAATGCGGCCCATTCAAAATATTGCATAAATCATCTTTGCACATATCATTTTGCACAAGCTTGCCAGCGTTTTTGCAGGAGCGAACCTCGTCTTCACATGTGTTCCACACTGAGCCCGAGAGTTTAAAAACCATTCGCACTGTCATTTTTCATTCTGCTTCAGTCAAATGGCTGAGAGGACGACGTCGTATTTAGATCTTTTTAACGATACAAAGTGGGAAGAACTTATTTGGTGCACATAATTTTGTGTGTCAGTGCTGCATAAATCTTTGGTGCGTTGTCATATTGCAAATATTCATTTTTTTTTGACATTTCAAGTTTCAAAGAATAATTCAGTACAGGCTCTGTTCAGATGGCTAAATTCTCTTTTCTGCCAAATAAGTAGAAAGAGATCCCCAGACACCTTACACAAACCTCCCCCAGGACAGGCATAGACTGCAGATTATGGAGCATACTTGTAGAATCATTATCATTGCTAAGATACGTTTATGAGTAGTGCAGGCAATTTAATAAATGGGATTAGCAGCATTAGCAGGAGACAAATAATTCGTTCAGGTTTTTGAATGAATTTTTAGGCTCAAAGGTGGATGCAGGGCTGGTTAATTTCATTAACCTGTAGAAAAAAACAATATATGGTAGAAGTGAATCTTTCCAATCACGGTTTTCCAGGGTTCCCGGTGATTCTGGCTTGCATCATTACCCAATGATGCAAAAGGAGAGAAACCATACTTCACATGTGATAAACTCGGTTAAAATGATGTCGACCAAACGTGGTTTTGAACGATTTCTGGCTCTACATGGCCCCTGGCCTCCAGACACGAGGCTGGACGCCTCCCTTGGTGGCAACAAAATGTGGCTTGGGCGCCTGAACTGTGTTGGACTTGAGCGGCGGCAAAGAGGAGAGGATGCTGAGCTCGGGGGCGCTCTGGAACTGCTTGGCACCCTGGAGCCCGATGTTGTATGAGACTGGGCTGTAAGGTGCGGGGGCGACGGCAGGCGCAGGGTTTGGGATGGGTGTAGCAGAGAATTTTGGAAGGCTGGGAGGTCCAGATGGTTGTGGGGGAAGAGAAGCCGGTGCTGGGCCACTGATTGTTGTCAGTAGGGGGGCTGGGGTTGGAGTGAAAGGACCAGCGGGTGGGGAGGTCATGCCCGAGTGATTCAAACGCTCTCCGAGGGTCGTGGCTGAGCGCGGTGCAATGACTTTGGGGGCCAGAGTGGGTGCCGACATCGGTGTGGGCGTGGAAAATCGCTTGATCTCATAGGTGCGGGCCGTTTTCACAGGGACCTGCTTAGGTGAGGTTAATGAGCTGCCCACCATCGTATAGTTACCTTGCTGCTGGTAAGAAGGTGTGACTGATAGATTAGCAGCGCTGCCACCGTAGTTGAACATGGCGGAGCTCAGTTGGTATGGCTGTCTTCTCATGAAATCCAGAGCTTTGATGCCCTCTCTTTGGGAGCCTCCTCTACCCCTGCTTTCGGGCTTGACCTTATCCCTCTGAGGTCCTGTAGGAATAGAAGGGGCCTGGAGTGGGTTGTAGCCAATCGGTGGAGGGGCACGGACATTTGGGGAGTATTTCCAATGAGAGGGATGGGAAGGGTAGGAGAGTGGGTCAGAGGTTTGGGCTGCCATGTGTGAGGCCACTTCCTGCTGGAAAGGGGTTTCAGCTGGAGTATCCACCACATACATCCCCATGCGGGTCTGTCTGCGGGCAAAGAGCTGGGCTCCCTTACCACCTGCCTGAAGAAACTGTGGGGTTTCATGGATCACTCGAGGTTTTGGTGCCACCGGAGGAGGCATCCTCCCCACGCTAAACCCAGCACTGCTCTCTCCTTCGGCACCATCATACACAGCGTCAGTGGGCGGTTGGCCATATTTGTGCCGAGCAAACCTGTCATCGATGTTCTGCACCATGGTCAACAACTCAGGATTGGGGGAGTTCTTCTTGACATCTGGCATCACGAACATGGGCTTGGGTTTGCCGCCACGGCGTCGAGACTCCAGTAAGATTCCTGTGCGACCTGCTGCACCAGGAACAGGGGTTTGAGCTACAGATTCTGGCTGGGAGACCACTGACACTGGAGCTAAAGGCGCCATGGAAAATTGAGGTGGAGGTGGCTGAGCAGCTGGCACTTGAACTGGAGGTCCCATTGCAACTTGTTGAGCTGAACTGCATATTTGGGGTACTGGGGGAACCGGGCCTGGAGCCATTGGTTCTTGTGGTGCTGGGTACATTGATGGCACGGACGAGGGGGGTGCAGTTACAAATGGAGCCTGGTGAACACTAGCTACTGGTTGTGCGGTGAACATTGTCTCTGCAGGCGCTGCGGGGGCTGAAGGGTGAAAGGTAGCAGCAGCCTCTGATGTCATAGCCAAGGGACCTAAAGGTGACGAGGGTTTCGGGGAGAGCGCGGCTGGAGGAGCAGCGTGCGCCTGTGGCAGTAACGACGCAGTATTACTGGCTGGCTCTGAACCACCGAAGAACGGTGGTGGCACAACAGCTGCTGAGGAAGGCCGCTGGCTTGTCTTTGTGACGGGTGGTCTGAAGGTTACGGGAGCGGTGGCGGATCGAACACTGATGAAGCCGGGCGTGAATGGACGGGCAGTTCTGTTGAGAACATTACTGGCAGGTAGCTCCGGTAAAGGCGTCTCCGCTGATGGCGGATGGCTGGGAACAATAGTCACAGAGGCAGCGGCTGGTTTGGCTGCAACAGATGGCGGTGACATTACCATGCTAGCTGTGCCTCCCGCGGAGTGGGACAAACCCCCATTAGACATAGTATGTGCTGAAACGGCAGCTGGACCCGGAGCGGGGGTCAGCGCTTGTGAAGGGCCTGGCTGAGTCTGGAGATTTGTGTGCATCTGTGGTTGAATCTGTGCATGTAACTGATATGTCGGCGCTTGCTCCAGGACCTGGGGCTGCGCAGGAGCCTGGCCCTGTGTTGCCTCCACCTTCTTGGCATGCTCAGCCGCCCTCTTTCTCTGCTGCTCAAACAGCTGGGCGCCCTTGCCTGCAGTGGCACTCAAACCTGGAGTCGGAGCATCCTCCGATCCATCCCCACGACCCTCCACACCAGCCGTTGCCCTTTTCTCCAACATATCCATGTAGTCGCTATCCCAGGTTGGGTCAGGAACTGCCGAAAAACCGTCTTCATCAAACTCCGACTCACTGCCAGGGAAGACCCCGTCCTCCTCTTGAGAGTCCTGACACTGATCTTCATCCACACTGCCAAAGCTGGTGAGGGTGTACTTCTTGGAGCGCTGCCGCCTCTTCTTGAACATCAGCACCCCCTTGGAGTGGGGGTTGGGAGCGTCGGTCAGTAAGGACGCGATTGTTCTGCACTTGCTTTTGGCCTCCTTCACATGCTTGTCTTGTGTTGTGTCTCCTCGGTTCAGTTCTGCGGAGTGTAAAAGCCACGGCTGTTATTAACAACTCAGTGTTGGTACAGAAACAGTCAGGGAATATTAACACTGCTGGTAAATAATGGCATCAAGAAAACAACCCAAATATCTAAGTCAGAGAAATATGAAACCGATTTGTTCTTCCTCTTACGTTTTGATCACTTGACTTCAAGAGCGGATAGTGCGGTGAGGCCCGAAAAGACCGAATAACTTTTAACCTTTCAGAGAAAAGAAGTGATGTGTCTGCACTTGATCCAGGACCTGATCCCATCCCAACCACCGTGTCCCCAACAGACATCCATCTCTGAAATTGCTCCAGAAGCCCTTCCAGGAAAATTCCCGGCAAGCCTTTGGCTTCTCACATTAGCCGGGGTGAAGGATAAATTTGCAGAATATTCGCACACGTACTCTAACATGTAGGGCCGAAAATATTTGCAAGCTTGTGGAAAGTTGCGCGCCGTAGGTGACTGAAAGAGAACCTGACAGGCAGAACCCAGCGTATCCTCTCACTTAGTGGGGTACTATCGTGGGGGAACCTAATTCTGTGACCCTCTTGTGCTGCCAGGGGAGGGAGGGGGACAGGGTTCCTCAGTCGGACATTAGAACATTAAAGCTGCACTTGGTGATGGCAAAGGGAGGATTCACAAGAATGCGTCTGTCTGGGTTCTTAGAGCATCTCTGTCCTCAGCTTGAGCCTCTCATGGATGACGAGTTGTAGGAAAGAATGCCGGTTGAGGGTCGGTTTGCAACACAGAACTGCCACAGTTTCTGACCCCTTCATACTCTGTGATACCAAAACAGGAAGACTGATGGGTTGATTTCTTTCCAGGCTTCTGCTATGAGGGAAATTCCTACATGATTCTATATCAACACAAACTGAAACAGCTGTGCTGCACCCTGCTGTGTCTGACACCCAAATAATCCTCAACTCCAGCTCCGAATTGACATTTGCTTTTTTATAAAGCCGATAAAATTAGCTTAGGTTAGGGGAGGCGGGGCTAAAGGTTGGAGGGGTTGGGGCAGAGGAAGTGAAGAGTAGGATCCCATCTCTGCTACTCGACACCAAAAAGCAGCTGTAGATGCTTTTAGGGCTCCAAAATTGAACACCAGGGTTTTACACACAGAAATGGTGGTAAACATAGAAAGCAATCATGATAGTGCCTTGTTTATCAGACATAACTCAGCATAACTACACACCATTGTACTGGAATTGTGAAACTGTGCAGCATTAGAGGACATGAAAAGGTACTGAGCTGCTTATGAAGTTCACTTTAGTGTGAATATCGTAAACTAAGTATTTCCGTATCAGGAACCGATTTGTGGTCTGATTGTTCGAGTTGTTCTGGGACGGAGACAAACAGCTTGTCATCTTACCTAAGCAAGAACACAAGTATAAAAATCGGAATGAAATGAGCAAACAGAGCAAAGAGCATCTGTCGGCCTCCACAAACATGATATTTATCTGTTCATGCAGCTGTGCTTACTGGCTTGCTTGGCCTTTTCCATGTAGGTGGTTGTAAGCTCCTCATCAACGGGTTTGCCCACTGGACCCACCATGGGCACCAGCTGGCTGCGGGAGCCCAGCATCAGTGCCTCCTTGGCCCTCTCAGGAGACACCAGCGGCACGTTGGCTATCTCCAGGAAGCCACTGTCCTCTTCCTGCGCTCCGTCCCGTGGCCCCTGGTCATCTGCTGAGGAGATGATGGAGGAAGTCTCTGTGGAGGTTTGGGAGGACCACATTCCTGGACCGGGCGGCTGGTAAATCACCTCCCTGCGCGCCACGCCTGGTAGCCCCACGCCTCCATCTCCACCTCCTCCACGTCCGTCCAGCAGGCCGGAGTACACGTGTGCATCCGGGGCGCTGTCGTAGCCGCTCATCTCCGAGGTTTCGCCGCCCTCCGGGGAGGCCCTTCCCGACGGTTTCCCCGGGGTGGAGTTGCTGGGGCTGCGTCGCTTCTGCCGGCGCTGCCTCTCGAAGCCGGCCACGTCCGCATCGCTGTCGGTCTCGCCGTAGTACGCCTCGCTACCGGGCGGAGAGGTTAGACCACTGGTGAGGGAGGAGCGGCTGCGGTGGACCTCCCGCACAGGTGCATGATGGGGGTTGTTGGGCGACATGGCGCGCAGAGCGGCGCGGTACTCTTTGTCTATGCGAGGAGACGGAGCGCGAGTCACGAGCACCACGGACTGAAAGCCGGCGGGCGCCCTGCAAGCAAGGGGACGCTTTTACTCACTGATGCGTCCAAACCACAGCTGTCACATCTACACACGACTATGACGCGCCTCTGACCTTTTGACCCGGATGTGCAGCAGGCCCGGGGAGCTGTCGATGAGGTCCATGGCCTGAGCGTGCGACAGCGACTGGCATGGCTGCTCGTTGATGGACACCAGCTCGTCGGCTTCCCGCAGCCCGGCCCGGCACGCCTTGCTGCGTTTACGCACCTGCGCAGAGACGGGGAACACCAGCACACGCCTTCAAGTCCAGAACCAGGGCTTAGCTGCTGCCTGCGTCTCACACCTTCGTGTCCAGTCAAGTTGCTGCGCCCACGAGCCACAAAGATTCAGGTGGCGATGCTGACATTTAATAACGCCACAGTTTGACATTTTCTTTTGCTGCGTTAGCTAAAACCAGGTGCCCTGGATGCACAGCCTTAATAATTCAAGAACAGTCCAAAAAGGGGAAGGAATGCATGAGTTTATGCTTCTGCCTGCTCCCTTTTGAACATGGGATTGATTTGTCTAACTGAAGCTCTGTTTATTGAGATACTGTAGCGACGTTGCTATATACTATACTGTACTATAGAAGTTTATGGTGCTTTGCACTTTTCGATAATATTATATGTTTCATTTTGTTTTTGTTTTCTGTTATTTGTTTGATTTCCATGTTTGAAATAAAGGATTTCATCATCATCATCAGTCATAATCTCCTGAATAGCCAACAATAGTCAGAGAATGCTGCATTTGCTTCTAATATTTGTTTTTCGCTCACTATAATTATTTCACACGTTGTTTTTCTTCAGTGTGATGTGGTGCAAAATTGTTTGTTTTTTTATGTTCTCACTTTCTTGTATCGGCCTGTCATGCCGCCTCTTGGCTGATAAATCAAGGTTAAAATACAAAAACAAATATTCATTCAAGCAATGCTCGAGCGCTGCTCTGCAAAGCCTCGATGACGATGGCGAGCTTCATGGTAGCAGAGCTCAGATCAGGTTGCGTTTAGCAGCAAATCCAAGTCAGACGGCTTCATTTTTGCCTGAGCTGAAGTTCTCACTGGATTCAAATGAAGAGTTGTGATATGCACATTTTCTGTGCATTTCTGGAGCCACCGATGAAGGAAAGCAAACCAGCCGCAGCCATGCTGCTATCTTGCCTTGGTTCGTGCTGGTGACTGACGGCGAGCAGCTCGGCCCCGCCAGCTCGAGTGGGCCACTCCAGCACTCTCTGACAGCAAAATGCCAGCCAGCAGCCATCTTCTCTCGGTGCTCTGCTATTTGTGCCGGAGCTCTTTCAGGACGGTGGCGTCCTGCCCGCCCTAGCGGGCCTCGGGTCTTTGCAAGAAACCATGTCAGCATCGTAAATTCAAAGCAAATGAAAAGAAAAAATGCAGGTGCTGATTGCAGGTGCTGCACGGCGGCACGGCCGTGGTTCAGCGTTTGGTTTTGGAGAGAGAATCGCTTTCCTCCACCTAATTCATTTTCTTCCTCGGCTATTCTTGTTTGCCTGTAATGAAATCCCACGTCCCCGTTTAGCTGAGCCTCAAAGTGGCCCGAGCCTGTTTGAGGTATCAGTTCTCAATGCCGTCAGTCACCTTGTGGTTGCAGAGCATAATAGTTTTAATACCCTTAGAAGCTCCCGCGTGCGCTTACACTTGCATGCACGCACACACACGCACACACACACACACACACATGCTGACTGCTACAGAAATACACGCTAAGTCATAAATAAACACACTGAAATGTGCCGGCGTGAGCGCTGCACTGACACGCCGCCTCTTTCAGCAGAAACTTTGCGCTGCTCCACCTGTTCAGGGCGGCGTGAGAGCTGGCATGGCTCCGCCCCCTCCAGTCCCCGGGGTGAAGGAGCACGCTGTTTTAGATGGTCTGACAGAAACAGCTGTCCGTCGTCGTAAAGGTGATTTGATGCGTGCATAAGCTACCACATCCTGCGCAAGGCTGCTATATGCAGACGTAATTGTATTAATAGGGTAACATGGCAGCATTTTTTCATTTAAAACAGCCTCTTAGCCATTTTGTGCACAAGATCCAGGACTGCTGCACCAATGTGATTCTGTATATTCGGGGAAAATTTCAGCCATAAGATTACGACCACCGCGTGTCCACCATAGAGTATAATACAACAGCCCTGCAATCAGTTCTCCCTTCAGGAGGAGTTTTATGTTGGATTGTGATTGAATGTGTGTGTGAGAGGTGTTGACATGTTTGAATGATTGTTATTGGAACTGTAGTTTGTGACGCTGTTTGACTGTACTGGGTCACACAGAGAGGGGTCCCTAATATTTTGGTCATTTATTGCATTTTTGTGCCATAAAAATTCAACATAAAACTCTTCCTGAAGGGAGAACTGATTGCAGGGGTGTTATATTCTATTCTATGCTGAAGATGCAGTGGTCATAATCTTATGGCTGGTGGGTGCAGCCTATCCTGGTTATCTATCCTATCCTAGCTGTCTCTAATATGCTGGTCACCCCGCTCATGTATCAGGGTGAGAAACCTGCCCCAATAACAATCATCACCTCCTCCAGAAGTGTTGCATTCTATTCTGTGGTGAGCATACAGCGGTCATAATGTTATGGCTGACAAGCGCATGAAGAGGATAAAATGTGATCTATGTGTGATTGATGCTAAATGTGGCCATAATAACAAGAACACTGTATAAATGCAGCATTGGCACGAGCATATTTGACATCAGCGTTACGTGTCGACCGCTGGGTGCGATTCCTCTACAAGTGAAGCTTGTGTTTGGTCGGGTGGGCGCAGGAGAGGACGGAGTGTGTGAGGGTCTTTTTTTTTTTTGAGCTGAAACACACACCTTGGCCGACCCCGCGACCCGCCGCTTCTCCCGCCAAAAATAGCCACCTGAAAAAAGACGCTCTGCGCGGTCAACGATTATCCAACATGTGAGCAGCTATATGTGTCATATGCACGCAGCATTTAGAGACTGTGGTATTCGGTCATAAGATCACCAAAGACGTCGCGGGAGGAGCCCGTCGGAATCTCCTTAACGACGGCGGATAAGTGATGTTTCATGTCACAAACTTTAACCCATGAAAACACTTTGTGCTTTTTGCATGAACTTTACATGGAAACTCAACAGCTGCTTCCAGCCTTGCTGGTCAAAAATGACACAGCAGACGTCCAGGTTGGGTTTTTCATCCCCGGCTTTAAGCCTGCTTAATCCCTTCATCCTTTTTTTATTTCAGTTTGGCTCGCATGCCCATCTTTTCTTTCTTAAATGGAGATCAAGATTTAAATCTGGAACGCTCCACTGGTGCCAAAATGTGGGGACCAAATTCTCGGCAGTGAAGAATTTGCTCCTGCGGAGTAAAATGAGCTGAGAGGATTCTGTGAGGGACGTTTGGTGGGACGCCTCCTTCACCTAGTCCACTTCCTAAGATGTAGATATATTTTTAAAAAAAACCCCAAAAAACCCCCCCAAAAAACCAACTTTCTGCTCTATTTTTTATATTTGGGATGTGGGTTGCGGGTGACCGGCAGCCATCGCAAAAATCTAAATCCAGACGTCTGTGACATTAATTGCTCACTTGTGTGCAGTTTCCAAATTGAACCTGAGTGTGGTGATGTGGGTTCCTCCCTGATGGGACCTTCTGCATTGCTGATCTGATCAGGGCCCAGTGGATTTTTTTTAAGACACGGGTGAAGCTGTGAGACGATGTTCCAAACATCCCTGCAACGCCGCCGACGTCAGTGAGGTGAACCAAGTCAGTCAAAGACAAACTAGGAGGTTCAAGGTTTGTGGTCAGAAGCTTCCAGAAGCTGCACAAGACGCCGCAAACGAGCCCCTCAACTACCAGCTGAACTTCAGGTTTCAAAGTTCAAGCAGTCGTCAGCACTCCGCACGAAGGCCATGACTCACAATCGGGCCGCAAACCAACCTGCGCCAACGCCAGCGCCAGCGCCGACGCCAGCGCCAACGCCAACGCCAACGCCAACGCCAACGCCGACGCCAGCGCCAACGCCAGCGCCAACGCCAGCGCCAACGCCGAAGCCAACGCCGAAGCCAACGCCGACGCCAACGCCAACGCCAGCGCCAACGCCAACGCCAACGCCAACGCCAACGCCAGCGCCAGCGCCGACGCCAGCGCCAACGCCGACGCCAGCGCCAGTGCCAGCGCTCCGTTTCAGCCTCTCCTGAAATCTCTGCCTGACGTATCTCAGCTGGATCTCACTCAGGTTTCCACGTCCCCTCTCAGACAAACGGTGGAACATCTGCTCCAGCCGAACCCTTCCTGCCTCCCCGGTGTTCCCGGCCGCCCGCCTTACCTTCGCCACCTGGAGCGGCTTCTGATGTTCCACGCCTCCCTGGAGACGGAAGCCCCACGGCGCCCCCCCGGACAGCGTAATCACCACTTCCTCTGCGACCATCCTGACGCTCTGTCTTTCTCTTTTCTTTTCTTTTTTTTTTTTTTTGACCTTTTCTTCTTCTTCTCGGTTTTTTCCTGCTCCTCTCTAGCTGTGCCTTGGGGGGCCCTCAATGCGTTGGCCCCATGGTCAGCAGTCAGGGCCCCCTCACAGAGCTCTGACCTTCACTTCGCCTGGTCCAGGAACTGACTGGTCTCTGAGTCCTGCTCCAGGGGCCGACACTCACACCTGGACACACATGCGCGTGCGCACACACACACACGCACACACACACGCGTTTCATGTGCGCCCACCCACACCCGGCGAGGGCCAACCGCCGTCGCCATCGGGGGGAGCGAGAGACGGAGGGTGAAGCATGATGGGAGGTGGTGGTGGGAGGTGGGCGGGAGGAATGCCTGCCCCAGATGAGTGAGGGGCGGAGTCCAGCGCCACACTTGTCCTGTCACTCATGCTGCTGCTGATAGCTCCGCCAAAAATAGGCCTCCAGCACCTCCTGCGCCGCTCGGCCGCCGCTCGGCCTGCGCCGCCTGCGCCGCTCCGCCTGCCCGCGACGCTCCGCCTCCCCGCAACGCTCCGCCTGCGCGCGATGCTCCGCCTGCTCCTCTGCAGGCGGAGGGAAAGTTAACATTTGGAACATTCAAATGCCAACTTTTCTTATCTGGCTTTAGAGCACTGAGGTCACCGAGTAGCCTTTAGCGGCGCTGCAGCCGCACGCTCAAAGGCGATACCTCGCCATGACGGGACAAACGACTCCCAGTTAATTAGAGTGTCATTAGATGAGTGCGTGAGCGCGCTCCCCGTTGCTGAAGGCCGATGCTGGTGTCCCGCCGGCTCCTCTGCAGACCTGGAGACATCCTGAGCTGTCATCATGGAGCCGTGAAGATAAACGCCAGACGAGCCGCCTGCATAGCTGCACTGAAACGGGTCCTAAGTTAGAATGACTTTGGAGCGCGGAGGTGACTCGTGCTCGCTCATATGAACACACATAAAAAATATATGCACATGTTTTGCTGATTAAGATGGTATCTGTTTGTGGATAAGCAGATAAGAAATAATCCCGGTGGGCATTCACCTTTAACCCAGGAATCTGTCACAATCCGACCCCCCCGCATTCCTACAGGAGACTGGCAGCTGTGCAGAATCAGCCTGAACAGAGACGCTCAAACGCTGAAGTCCAACAGATCATGAGCTGAGAGGTCAGCAACGTTATCACAATGCATCGTGTGTGTGTGTGTGTGTGTGTGTGTGTGTGTGTGTGTGTGTGTGTGTGTGTGTGTGTGTGTGGGTGGGTGGTGGGGGGTCCAGTAGCTGGCGGGACATTTCTCTCCGAATCACAAATGTCAACCTCGGTATCGTCAGTGTGACTGTGATTTGTGACGCTGTTGGACCGTCCTGGGTTACACCGAGAGGGGTCCCTAATATTTTGGTAGGGACGCCTCTCAAGACCCACAGAAGACCATGAAAGACCCCTGGAAGTGGGGTCCCTAACATTTTGGTCATCCATCTCATATGCATCAGGGTGACCAGAATATTAGGGACCCCTCCCAGTGTAACCCAGCACAGTCCAACAGCGTCACACACTACAGTCCCAATAACAATCATTCAAACATGTCAACTCCTCTCTCACACACATTCAATGATGAAAATAAATCAGTTAAATAATTGGTTGCCGGCTCTGCTTAAAACGACATAATGCAGCTCTATTAGATTCCTGACTCTCAGGATAGCAACACACCGAGTTACTGGAACACAGACGCAAACCCCACTTTGGTTTGCTAAAACTAAATGAGATGATGTTTGATGTTCATGAAAAGGTGTTTTATGATTCAGGTTAAACGTGTCACATCAATCATATCATAGCCGTGTGATGACAGTTTCCACATCCTGAATGCCACTAAACGTTTGAACTTCACATTGTCTCCATCCTTATTTTGTGGGATTTGTGCATATGTTTGATGCGTGTTAAACTTAATATGCAATAACACACACACACACACACACACACACACACACACACACACACACACACACACACACACACACACACACACACACACAGAAGCTGGTGGGAAGCTTCGCTGCATGAAAACTTGCCTCATCTATATTTTCTGGGGCACTGACAGGTTGATGGGTGCCGGATGATCCCGGCGCTGGAAAGGCAATGCTGCTATTATCAATGCTGCAGGGAGGCGGCGGCCAATGATAGCTGCCCCCATTGGCAGCTTGGCCCTGCAGCTGTCTCCGGATCTCAGGATAGTAACTCGGATCAGACCCGGGTCAGACGCTCAAGAGAAATGTCAGGCTCTCTTCCTGGAGTTGGTATCACCTCTAACGAGCTGAAGCCAGACAGAAGCCATCCAGCTCGCATCAGACCTGCGGCTGTCAGACGTATCTGAGCAACTGTGTCGCGGACAGGCGAGCCAAACAACTCCCTCTCGTGGCTAAAAATAGTCCTGCTTGTTCTCTCCTGGAGTTTTTCCTCTCACAACACGCATCTCCTTTGTTTTGGAAAATAATAGCGGCCGATAGATTTGCATCACTTTGCATCACTTTGTAATCAGTTTTTCAGGTTGTCCGGTGAGCCCGCATGCGTCTGCACCTGCTCGCTGTGCTCCAGCGAGACGCTGACTCAAGTGGACCACACTGACTTGCCACTTCTGTGCAGTTCAAAAGCCCGTGGGAGACGCGAGAGTTATGATACCAAAGTCTGCAGAAGAAGAAAAGTGTGATGCTTCAATTCAGCAGAGGACTCTAATTCTAACTTTAGTCCCTCTCAGATCGATCATCTTGTTGATGGTGCTGCAGGCTCTTTGAGACTACATGTCTCTTAGACCGCGTCCCAACAGGGCCACTCGAGGAAATCTTACCCTTAATTGGCACTTCTTTGTCTGATTTAATCAATCTGTCTTTCCTAACAGGTTGTGTTCCACAGTCATTTCAAGTGGCTGTAATTAAACCTCTTCTTAAGAAACCTGCTCTTGATTCAGGTGTTTTAGCCAATTATAGACCAACATCTTCCCTTTCTCGCCAAAATCCTTGAAAAAACAGTTGCTAGTCAACTGCGTGACTTTCTACACAATAATAGTCTATTTGAGAACTTTCAGTGGGGTTTTCGAATGCATCACGGCACAGAGAAGCTCCGGTGAAAGTTACTAATGACCTCCTTACTGCTTCGGATGAAGGACGTCTCTCTGAACTTGTTCTATTAGATCTTCGTGCTGCATTTGATGCCATTGACCATCAGATCCTGATAGAGGGCGTAGAACATTTAATTGGCATTAAAGGAACTGCATTAAGCTGGTTTAAGTCCCATTTATCAGATCGACTTGTACATGTTAACGATGAATCCTCTTTGCTTACAAAAGTTACACACAGAGTCCCACAAGGTTCTGTGCTTGGACCACTGTTACTCACTCTATATATGCTTCCCTTAGGAAACATTAAAACACTCCATACATCATCATTGTTATGCAGATGACACCCAGTTATACTTGTCAATGAAGCCTGATGGATCCAATCAGCTAACTAGACTTCAGGCGTGTCTGAAGGACATAAAGACCTGGATGAGCTGCAATGTTCTGTTACTAAATTCGGACCAAACCAAAGTTCTTTTTCTTGGCCCTAAACACCTTAGAGACAGACTGTCTAATGATATTGCTACTATGGATGACATTAACTTGGCCTCCAGCAACACCTTACGAAATCTTGCAAAAATCAGACACATATTGTCTCAAGAAGATGCAGAAAAATGAGTCCATGCGTTAGTTACTTCCAGGCTGGATTACTGCAGTTCCTCACTATCAGGCTGCCCAAACAAGTCTCTTAAGACTCTCCAGTTGGTCCAGAGTGCTGCTGCACATGTTCTAACAAGAACCAGGAGAGGAGGTCACATTTCTCCAGTATTGGCTTCTCTGCACTGGCTGCCGATAAAATCCAGAATAGAATTCAAAATCCTTCTCCTATAACTTATAAGGCCCTTCATGGTCTGGCACCGTCATATCTGAAGGAGCTAACAGAACCACATTACCCAACTAGAACACTGCGCTCCCAGAATGAAGGCCTACTTGTGGTTCCCAGAATCTCTAAAAGGCAGAACTTTCAGTAATCAGGCTCCTCCCGGCGGTTGGATGAGGTGGATATGAGAACGCAACGCTGATAAAAACATCATCACCAAGAAGCTTGAAGCAGGAATGTTTAACGTGGATGGAGTGGAGTTGTTACATGAATGGATAGATGATTGATCCTCCCTCATTTGAGGAAGCGGCAGGTTTGAAGCCTGCATGTGAGCAGAGACCCTCTCAGCCTCCACGCGTGCCCACGTGACCCGAGATTCTCACACTGCTCCGGATTATCGGAGCTGGAGGACGACATGACGCTGACATTCTGCAGTATAATTGACAAGGTTCTGCGGGATATGAATGGTTTTTGCAAACTATTTTAACTGCCTCTTTTATTTCTATTTCTTTTCCTCTTTCTGTTTGTACTTCTTGTTTTTATGTGATGCCTTTTCATTGCTTCCATGTGACATCAACCTTTTATTCCTTATTTGCTTTAATCTGATCCTGCCTTTTATTTCTCGTGTATTCATATCTTTCACCCTGCACTTTTCTGTCTTTGTTGTCCTGGTTTAACTTTATCATCATTATCATCATTTTCATCATTATCTTTCTTATCATTATTATCATTATCTGCAAGTGGACTGTGAAGCACTGGTGACACATACCATGAGTACAAAATGTAATGAGTTCTCTCTTAATTTATTATTGTTATAAAAATAGACAGTCACACACACGCGCGCGCGCACGCACGCACACACACACACACACACACACACACACACACACACACACAGTAACACTTCCTCTTGTCCTTCCTCTTCCTCCTCTTCCTCTTCATTTCTGACACACCGTTTCTCAGCGGTCGCCACGCTCATCTTTCTGTCTTTGCAGAATGAGGTTTGTGTGTTGGTGATGTTCATGCTGTCTGACAGGCTGACAGACAAAATGGCTGCCACCCCCCCCCCCCCCCCGCCCCCCCCCCCCCCCCCCCCCCCCCCCCCCCCGCCGACGGCCCCT
>CAAKHG010044095.1:16237-42327 GCA_901007715.1 Dactylopterus volitans
ACGCTTGTACGCGGCCTCCATGTGTTCCTCCCATGGGATTGTCAGCTCTACCATGATGACAACTTTGGCAGATGCTGACCAGAGCACAATGTCTGGACGTAGGGATGTCATGGTGATCTCTGCCGGGAATTTCAGTTGGCGGCTGAGGTCTGCTGCTAACTGCCACTGGCCTCAGGAGTGACCGCTCTGACCCCGTGCAGCGCCGCGCTGTCGTCCTTGGCTTGGTAAACTGGATCCACTTCGGGGATGTGGGTGGATTCTCCCGGTTTACTTGCTGTCTGCGGGCTTCCAGGATTTCAGCTAGCTTGCACAGGACCTTGTCATGCTGGCACCTGTACCTTCCCTGCGACAATGCATCCAGAGAGGATGTGCTTTAGGTTTGGGTTTGGGGAGCTACAGAGGTGGCAGGGTTCTTCTGTGCCAAACCAGAAGGTTCCGGGGGCTGGGTAAGGTGTGGTATGTGGCCCTAATCCGGAAGCCATCTGCCTTGCTGTTACTGGCTCACCGCTGTGATCTTGTAGGTTTCCTCCTCCATCTCGGCAACTTCGGAGATCACAAGATCCTTCCTCTCCTTCTTGTTCGCTTTGGACCAACTCTTTGGCGCTGTTGCCCATCCTAGGCCAGATCTGCCTGACTGTGTGAAGCCAACGATCTCTTGGTACTTCAGCCGCTCCACTGTCTGGTCAACTGCTTTGGATGCATTCCACTTCCGTCCAGTACGAATCTGAAGGTTGGCAGCTTGAATTGCCGGGTCTGTAGAGTCTCTCAGCTCAAAGTGGAGCCTCACCTTCTCCTTTTTGTACCCCAGACTGATGGACTGCAGTGGGAGCTGCAGGGTGTTTCTCCCAAACAGTGCCGTGGAGGAGAGGGATCGAGGAAGGCCGAGCCACTTCGGGATGAAGTTGTTGGCCTTTGCCTCCAGCTTCAGGACCGTGGTCATGGTGATGTCGCTCAGTTTCAGGGGCCACATTAGGCGGTGGTACAGAGTAAACTGGTAGCACCACACCTTGAACTTCCCAGGTAGGGGGCACTGATCGATCTTGTGCAGGCCCTCTTGGAGTTGAGCTGTGACAGCTGGGGCCATGTTCTTGTCAGAGAGGTCCGCCGTAAACATCCTGCCAAGGCTTCTCACAGGTGCTTCTGCCAGTAGGGGGATTCTTTCACCACCCACAGTGAAGACGATGTTATCGTTCCTGGTCCCTTTCCGGATCGACAGGCTGCGAGACTTCTGTGGCTTAATCTTCATCCGGGCCCAGGCTAGTAGCTCTTCCAGCCGTTTGAGGAGTCTGGCTATACAGGCTGCTGTTTGGAGGAGGGTGGTGACGTCATCCATATAGCACCTCATGGCTGGTAGCCTTTGGCCTGTCTGTGCTCTGACCCCTCGGACCATCTGTCTTCCACCTATCAGTATGATCTCAAAAGCCGCAGTGAAGAGGATGGGAGAGATGGCACATCCCCTTCTCGAGCCGGTGCCAGTCGGTTGAGATATCCCGGGTTGCGTAGCAAACGTGCAGGTTGTTGAAGTAGTTGGCTACTAGGTTCTGGACACGTGATGGTACGTGGAAGAAGCTGAGGGCGTACGTGATGAGTTTCTCAATCAGCCAACCGCTAACTAATGATTATCTACTTTTAGTTTAAGAGATTAGTTAATACTCATGAACTGACAATTAACTATTAAGTGTTTTGTTTTTGTTTTTTCAGCACATGCGATCCAGACTTGCCGGCGACTCCTAGCTGTCTAACACAGTGACTCAACTCTCTGGTTAAAGCAGTCAAACAATATTGATGCCGAACTTGGTTTTAAAGTTCCACTTAAGCGCCTCTTTTTCAGTCTGTGTCGTCCCACTGTTGTTTTACTGTGGACCATTTGATTTCCTGAAAAGGAATTTTCTTACTTGTCTGTTGAGGTCATCCAACAAACCGGATGAGATAGAGATAGAGGTAGATAGAGGTAATGGATTTTTTTTTTTGCAGCCAGAAAAAGAGAGAGGCAAAGTAGCTAAACAGAAAAAAACAAAAACAAACAACTTTTATGTCAGTTGGACGGAGATAAACCGCGCTAAGAATCTATAAGACATCTCTGTTGTTGCTAAATCTGTGTTCGCTGCTGGAGGCGAAGTTCCTCCACGCTCCGGTGCATTCATCCTCCTCAAGGTCGGAAGTTTTGTGAGAGCCGAGAACCTTTGCATGCATGCGTTCTTGTGTATTTGTGTGCCAGTCGATTGGAGCTAGACGGCCGGCTGATATAACCGGCAGCCTTCAGAACTTCAGCCGTTTTCCGGGGGACCTGCTGCAGGCATCCCTAACCAGAAAAGGTAGAGGTACCGCAAGCGCTTCGCCTTCTTCGAGAAAATGCCAGCTTCTCAGAAGATCTTTGTTTTCCACTGAGGAAATGCTGAGCCTGATCATCCTCGCTGGATGCTGATTTCCTTGTGTACAATCGTATTTGTCGTCATCTCTCAGTGACTTCCTGCTAAACATTTCCTCCCCTTATTGTTTAGCCAATCGAGACTCTTGACCCCACTTTCTCCGAGCCCCGCAGTCGAGGCCGTGACGGCAAATCTGGTCAGGATGCCTCCGACAGGATCCTCCCAAGAGATGTTCTGGCCACGTACCGCTGGGAGGAAGCCTTGAACACGCTGGAGAGATAATGTCCCCCGGCTGGCCTTGGAACGCCCAGGTGTACCCCCAGAGGAACTGGTGGAAGTGACAAGGGAGACAAGTGTCTGGGTTACTCTACTGAGACTGCAGCCCCCTCTCCCCCCCCCCACGACCTAGACCCGGAGAACTGGAAGAAGACCTTGTGTAATTACATCAAAATGGGGAGACCTTGGCAAAGTCCAAAAATTACTGGCTCCTCTATTTCCCATTATGCAATTTCCTGGCCTTGGTTATATTTTCCCTGGGTATTACAATTTAATAATGCTCAGTTTAATTACATCTCTCTAATTTGATATCCCCAATTTGCAAGGAACAGTCGCGATAAGAGTGTTAAGAGGACATAAAACCATTTCAGGTGTGTGTTTTTCAATCATCAGCTCATGATTGCAGCTGCGTCCCAAAGCGTCGCCTTTGTCAGTCTATGTGAGGTGTGTAATCAAAGTGTGTGTCGGACGCTGAGTGCTGCCAAAAGGTGACCGGCAGTTGTATACCGCAGCACCCGAACGCATCCTTTACGAAAACAGGATTCCACACCCGCTGATAACAATGTCATGTTGCTTTTACCTAATTTCATTATGTCAAGTGGTTGCAAGAAATAACTTCTTTTTTTTTTTTTAAATTGACTTAATGCTAGCAGTTGACAGGTGAAACAACTTCATTTACCACTTTGTTGCTACCATAAAACCACGCACACATGAAAAAAGAACAAGTAATGACTGATGAAAACCATGAATTATATCAAAATCTGTTAAAAGCAAAAAGAACAGCTGTTGGAAGTTTGTTGTCTTCACTCAGCCAATGACAGACAGTGTTTCTCTTCTTATTTTTCAGCCTAAAAAAATCTGACCAATGGTTACTTAACAAAAATTATGGTAATAAAGTGACAGATTATTTCATTAAATATGTTCTAAGCACTACAATTTTGATTAAAAAAGATTGATTGAATTATTTAAATTGAAACAAAATAATAAGTACATAAGTACACAGATAA
This sequence comes from Dactylopterus volitans, assembly GCA_901007715.1. NCBI lineage: Eukaryota > Metazoa > Chordata > Actinopteri > Syngnathiformes > Dactylopteridae > Dactylopterus > Dactylopterus volitans. Next base: position 19,890 of record CAAKHG010044095.1, read on the forward strand.
AATAAGTTGGATTTAGTAATAATATATTAAATGAGGAATTAGTTTGCCCAGTAAATAGCAATCAGTTTCACACAGAAAGATGTTTAAACACATAAACTCATAGTTTAACACATTGTTATTTAATTCAACACATTTACAGTGTAAATATTTTTAAGTGAGTGAAATGACCTTGTTTCAGTGGATTTTAGAATTCTTCAAAAAAAAAAAAAGCAGAATTCAATTACACACATTAAAACATCCTAGAAATTAGCTTTTCTTTCTTTTCTTTTTTACACTGTGATAAGAGCACTTTAGAACGTTCATATTGCCAGTTCCGCTCTTGGCATAGGCGCTGTAGTCGGTTGTAAAGGCCGCCACATGCTGAAGGGTGCGCTGCCGCGAACCCTCCGAAGAAAGGAAGAAAAAGACTTTAAAATAAATCAAAATCAAATAAATATTTGTAATAATTTGCAGCACCGACTGCCCGCCTTTCCTCGTGCTCAAGCAAACCCGGGCGGAGGCTTCGTGCGCTATGCCAGCATGCGCTCCCACCGCTGCTGCCGGCCGCGGGCCCTGGAGGGGGGCGTGGGCCCTGGAGGGGGGCGCGCCGGTCTGGGGTTTGAGCGTCTCGCTTGGCGGCTCCTCCCGGCGCCTGCGGCCGCGGGGAAGCGTGAGTCAGGCGGGTACACGGGAACGTCAGAGGCACTGTCAGGTTACAACTGCGGCCCCTGTTCCCCTGTGCTGACGTCCACGCCGTGACCTTTGCTTGTTGTGTTTCATAATCTGCCTCTGTGAGGCCCGTTGTTGTTTACAGGAAAGCAAATCCAAGTTCAAAGTTATCACCCAGCGTGGCACCTTTTCCATTTATGCTGTTGGTACCAAAAAAAGGAAAAATGTTTTCTGTCACGGGGACTGACTTTACAAATAGCTGAGCTAAACCTGCACTCCAACTTTTGTATTTTGTATTTATATTATATTGCACTGTTTTGCATTATCTAAACATTCTGGGGGCAGCAGAGCTTCTCCTGCACATCACTACCTCAAACTACGTATTTTTTTTTTGTACTGTATGCTCTCAGTGATTTTATTGATTATGTCTTTATTTATGTGCTAATAAATAAATGAATCAATAGCAACTTTTTCATCATTATTGTGGGAACTGTCAGGAGTTGCTGAATATTTGCGTGGAACCTCAGCAGAAACTCTGGTTTTATTTATGTTTTCTAGTTTAATTATTTGCGTAATTATTTATGTAATTTTGAGTTTTTCAGTGTTTGTACGTTTGGTCTGTTTTATCAGCAATTAAAGCCTTAAGGTCTGTGGGACAGCTGTTGTCCATTCATGTTTAGGGTGGTTAAATGGCTTCAGCCGGCTCTGCATATCCCAGTATTCAAAAATCCTGGAGTCTACAAATCACTCTTAATGTGTAGAGTAAAGCTACACATTATCGCTTCACAAGAAGTTGACCGGTCCGATTACCCATCAGGCAATGTGCATCTTTGGAGCACTAAAAACAAACGGAGCCGACATGTGTTATCACTTCAACCAACATATCGATGCCATTAGTTACCAAGTCTTAAAATAAGACACGCTAATATCTAGAGAAGCAATTGGCAGCAAGCTATGCTAATGTCCGTGCAGCTAGCATAACCAGGCAACTTCAATCTTAGCCTCAGTGAACTTAGATGTCAGTGCTAATGCTAATGCTAACACTGACTTTCACATTTATTTTCGTAGTATAAAACTTCCACCGTAGCAACATCAGCTATCCCCAGTGTTAGCGCTAGCGGGGTAAAGCACAGAGGAAGTGATGTCAGTATTGGTGATGTCGCACGGGGTTCTGATTGGAGGGATTTAGGCAGGGGACGTTCCCTCAAACGACATTCCCAAAGGCAGGAAATCAAGAAGTAGAACAGTTATGTACACTGGTGATCGGAATGCATCGACACTCTCAAAAATAACCAACACTGCTAAGAATTTAAGGTCCTCCGGGGTCAAGTTGCAATTTTAGACTCTTATCTATCTGTTTGAAAGGGACTTTGGAGTGAGATTTATACACAGCAATTTTTTGTGCACACAGCAAAAACATTTTTCATTTCATTTACTGTACATCAGTGGTTCTCAATGCATGCTCCAGGCTCCTTGAGTTATTACATGTTTTGTATGTTCATTTTCAAAATTATGTACAAAAATGAAGTGCGTTTACAGTAAACGACACTGTGGCGAGCCTCCGGAGCAGCCGTGCCCCTGTCACCTGTGAGGAAAGGTGCCAAAAACACAGTGGAAATAAGCTCTTATTGTTTTTTTCTTTTGACAGAAAAGTATAATGCATAATTAATTTGTTTATGAAGACAAAATACATTAATATGATGCTTTAAAATTATATATTAATAATATGCAATTTTAGGATTTTTTTGTTCAGCCATTTTTGCCTGATATTCAAGTTTTAATACCTTGAATTCTAAAAAAAAAACAAAAAAAAACCTAAGTAACTTGTAACTGTGCTTTCTTAAATTACATTTTCCCACCTGCTTCCCTACCATTGGCCACAGGATTCTTCTGAGCAAGGAGTTCCTGTAATGCCAGACTATATATTAATAATAAATGATTTTTTAAAACAGCATATAGATGCATTATATTGATAATATTTTAAAGCAGCATATAGATGCATCATATTATTTTTTTAAAGCAGCATATATATGCATTGCATTACAAATATACCGTTTTAAAGCAGCATTTAGATGGATCATTTTGTCTTAATGGACAAAATAAATTTTCCATCAACCGACAGCATACTTTTACATCTGTCAAAAGAAAAAAAGAAAAAAAAGAAGGGGAAACAAAACGGTAACACTTGAGAGCTTATTACTGCTGTGTTCTTGGTGCGCATGACTAATTGTTACATTGTGCTTTCGGGCTGCCATTTCAGCCCAGAAGCTCTCCATCCCAGTTTCCCCCGGGGTCCTGCAGGGGTGGCGTTGGCAAGGTCTGGCATTCCATTCAGGAACTCCTCGCTCAATGGGTCATGCTCCTGTGGCCAGTGGTAGGGAAGCAGGTGGGAAAACCTAATCTAAGAAAGCACAGTTACAAGTTCTTTGTTTTTGATGTATGGTCATCGACCCAAAGGAATAAGCATTTTAAAAAAGGAGCCACTTAGGGATGGCTCAGAAGAAAAAAAAAAAAAAGGCGTTTCGGGATAACCAGAAGCTATGTTTTAACAGGAGATAAGTAAATGCAGCTACCTTCACAGATGAGCTTCCAGTTTGCCCAAAAAACTAGGGCACATTTATCAGGCTTTAGCTGGGTGCAAGGCTGAACATGACATGGGGTTCCGCTGTGGTCTGCTCTCATCGTTTGTAAAATTAGAAGTTTTAACAATAACGATAGTGTATGATAGTTAATGATCAAACACTGACGTGGCGAATGGTTTGCTTTTTTTTGGGGGTTTTCTTTAAAAGCAATTCCATGAGGCCGTTTGTGACCCTGCAGCGCTGTAGGCACCAAATAAACGTTACACTCAAAAATGGTACAACTTTTTTGGTTTAAATTTCACAAGGGTTTTTTTTCCCAACATTTTACCACACCGTTGTGGAATTTAACAGCTTTTTCCGAGAAATTTTTTCTAGAGATGTCTCTAAAAACATTCTTACAATTTTAGTCTGTATATTGTATACAAAAATCAATGCAAAGATGATGAACAGACATGACTACGTCAGCGTAAAGTAGAAACAATTTGTCATGTATTTGTGTCTGTTCGTCATCTTTGCATTGACTATTGAATGTACATTACAGTCCGATTAGTTGACTGATTGTTTCACTAGTCAGTGACTAGTCAAATATCAAAATAATTGTTAGTTGCAGCTCTATATGTATATGCATAATGAGGTGCTAGCCCGTGCCGCTTGATTGGAGGACGGAGTTCCTGAAACGTTAAGCTAGCTGCTGCGTCGGTGCGGTAAATTGAGCATTAAAACATCAAAGTAATGTTCAAAAAGCGCTCAAAATTCCTTAATATGTTCTCTCAACACACACAAAAGGAATTTGCAAACATCATTTAATGTTTAAGAGCCTAAATGCTCAAAACATACATATCTGAAAAGGGGAAAATCTGGCAGCTCAACGTGAGAAAGTGATGATTCATGTGAACTCTGGCTGACCCCACTCGGACTCAGTGTATATGTGTATGTATGGAATATGTGGAGCCCCTGGGGCTGCTGGGTCGCGATCTCAAACCCTGCTGATCAGGAGGTGAGCCAGCAGTTTTTGGAGGTTTAGAGATTCAAAATGACCGCAGCAAGACAGGAACTTGGTGCAGAGCTCCGATTTTACTGCTTAACATAAGTACACGGAAAAAAAATATCAGCAGTAATGGGAACTTGCTGATAGTGAAGGGACCCCGAATTCACAGGGAAAAGGACAAATCCTCTTCTTCTTCTTCTTCTTCAGTATTTAAGGTGCACAGCAACATTCATGCAGCACTGTTCCCTTCACATTGAAGATTCACCGGGTCTGCAACTAGACAGAGAAATTAATTAACATCAACAGCCCAAGATAATTAACAGGCGGACGTCAATGTGTCAGACATTGTTCCCAGACCTGTACCATTCTAATATGTGACTGGGCAGAGAATGTAAACACAAACAGAATAACCATTGGTGCAATGTCGCGGCTGTGTAACAAAAGAAGAAGAAACAAAACCGGAATCCGGCGAGAACACAAACTTCAAATGATAAGAACCACTCTGATACGGGGAACATGAGAACGGCGATTCTGGTGATGTCGACACACTGAAGTCGATAAAAAAAAAAAAACCCAAACAAACCAAACATCCTCTGATTTTTTTCCGCAGCTGTACTTGAAGTTACCGTCAGTAGCGCCTGTAAGCAGCCACACACACTTAGTTGTGTAAATAATGGCGCGAGTCAATGCTGAGGACTGTCCAAACACATTAGACGGATGACGAGACCGATTTTGCGGTCAGAAAAGTGGGCGTGCCGGGGACGCAGGGAGCTACTTCCTGGCGAGAAATCTGAAGCAGCCAATTAGAGACCAGCATCTGATAACATGTTTGGAAAAAATTTCAGCTTGTGTCTATTTGAAAAGTATTTGATGAGAAACTTGCTTGTGACGTGGCAAAAAAACATCCTTTCAGACTCGTTAAAATGTTACCGTGCGTCGACACCATGGCAACGGTGTGGCTAGGTTGAGGGGGATCTTTAAAGGCTGGGCTAAAATTTGCAATTCACCAAGTTGAGGCAAACTGTGTTGCCATGGTTACAGTAATATCAGTGTGGTAAAGGGTACGTTATGAACAAGTTAGCATTTGGCTATCAAGCATGTTTTTGTTTGAGTATTTCAATGACGCCCTTTCTCCAACACGCTGCTCGCACATCTCGAGTTTCGCCTTTTCCCTCATCGGGTGCCAACTCACCAGCCGCTCTGCGAGGGTGGCAAATGTTTGTCTTGACTTTTAAAGAAAACATGTCAACCTTGAACTCATTACGACGGAGATTAAATCCAATATAATGTGAGTCACCGCCTTAAAAAAAAAAAAAAGTCTGCCAGCCGCCATTTGCCACATGATTCAAGATTTTTTAATCATCGGAACCCAAAAAACAAAACAAAAAAAAAAATTCCCTGGCTTACTTACTCTGAAAAAGATGTTATTTTTTGTGTAAAGTTTGCTTTCAGGAGCCCCTACGCTGAGATGGACATAGATGACGTATTGAAATACAATAAAGGATAGCGACACATTTTCTCATTCCTATTATTCATGAACTTATTTCAAACATTTAAAGTTTCAGAAATGAGGCGCTAAATTGAAGATCGGCTAAAAACCCGCAGAACAAACAAGCTCATCGCAAACATCGCGTCATCCACGTGCCAGTGAGTTTCAGGTCATCATCCAGTTTTGAAAAAGAGTTGAAGAAGGAGGAGTTGAGCTTTCCTCGTCCTGGCCTCCCACCCCCTTCCTCCCTTTTGTCCATATCCTCTCTTTATTAGATAAACCTCCACTAGCCCCGCCCAGGTGACCATTATACCCATCAGAGCTAGTTAAAAAAAAAAACAACCAAGTGAAGTATTTTTAATTAAGGATTCCGATTCAGAACCCTGTCAAAACACAAGTGGATTGAATTCTGATGGAAGTTGAGTGGTGTCACCGAGGTCATGCTTGTACCAGGTCTAGACAAACCCCCCCCCCTGGCCTCCTTCCTACTGGTGCTGGAATGCATCACATATGGCCACAACGTGCGGACACACACGTACAGTATGTCGATCTGACACGCTCAGAGCCGGGTGAACTGAGCCTGACCGAGGCGTGTGTGTGTGTGTGCGCGCGCGCGTGTGTGTGTGGGGTGTGTGTGCGTGGGGCGGAGGGCTTGGATCGGCGGTCGCAGTGGCGTTGGATTGCCTCACCAGCGCGGTGCCTCCCGTGCGTGCAAACAATGCCAAGCAATGCAAAAGACAGGAAAATAAAGAAAACAGGAGTGAAGGCGTCTGCTCCTGATCCTGGTAATAAATGAGTGGAAACCTATTTGTGGAGGAAAAGAGCAGCTGAGGCAACACACACAGTGTATTTAGTGTGAATGCGTGAGAGAGAGAGAGAGAGAGAGGGGGAGAAAGCGAGACAGAGGGAGGATGTCTGGTGTGTGTGTTCAAGGGAGTGTGTTTTTGGGAGAAACAGCATCTACCAGATGAGTTTGAACGTCTTTAGGCCCCATTTAAGTCTCAAATCTGTGTTTTTGTGTGTGCGTGCGTGTGTGTGTGTGTGCGTGTGTGTGTGTGTGTGTGTGTGTGTGCGTGCGTGCCTGCCTGCGTGCGCATTTGTGGGGGAAACGACAGGAAATAGAGGAATGACATGGTTTTCTCTTAAGCCCTGCGAGCCAGCGTGAAGTTGAGTTACTCCTCTTTTCATCATCTCAGCCTCTTTCTTTCAGCTCCTCCTGGTCTGTGAGTTTGAAGAAGTGCTGCAATGATTCCACACACACTTTGCAGACTTCGAGCGCAGAGTTTTGCATCTTTAACAACCCCCCTTGGTATCCTACAACAGTTTCAACGACAATCTTTATCAAGCTTCTAAGAGCTAGAGATTTTTGCTAATACAGAAGCACATGCGATACTCCTGCGTGAGAATCCACCCATGATCCATGTAAATCAATCAATAGGATTAATCCAGTAACATTGAAATTATTCTTTATTTCATTGCTGTGGCTACATGCGCCTGAAATTACATAACTGAACATCACTGCTGCACCACTGAGCATAAAAAAATCGACAGTTGTTTAGTTCCAAAGTGAGATGCGAAGCGTGCGGAGGTTCGTTCACGGCGTTGCGAACGGTGACGCCTCATGTTTCAGACAGTCTGACCCCGCAAACGCAGGGCACCAACACGCACCTTCCACAGCTGGCAAATAAATCCGTCATCAAGGGGAAACTGGAGATGTGGAAACAGCGAGCGAAACAGGGAATGCAGATACTTTTGAGAGGCTGCAATTATTCATCGAGGTCAACAAGCCCCAGAACACAGTTATGACTGAGTGAAAACTCACATCTCCGCCCAACAAAAACACCTCTAGTGGTGTTTCTAAACGCAGGGTCTTGCAAAGTATGACCGAATTCAGCATGGTGACGTTGCGAATAACTGAAATGTGGTCTGGGCAGTGTCCCTCCACCTTTTTTTACTTACCCTCATCGCTCAGCATCTTCAGTGCCACCACCTCCGAAACCATCCACCACTGCTGGTATGACCGAAGCCTTGTTAGCTTCCCCTTCCACTGTCGCTGGTACCCCAGTTTCACCAGTGACTCCTGTTGTTCATGGCGCCGACACCACACCTACAGAATGAATCAAACACTAGTTAAACACAAATCAGCACCGTCATCAGGCCCAGTTTGTGTACTGCGTGTTGTCAGTTATTCTCATGGATTAAACCAGGTTTTTTTGAGCTACTGGGCACTTACCAGCTATTCCTTCTTGAAATCCAGCTAGAGAGTCAGAGATGATTCAACCTTTTATAGCACAATTTTGGGTCTTCCGGTTAATTAATGTGGTTATAGGGACATTTACTAAAACATAATGATGAGAACCAGAACTTACAGTATATATGTTATATGACATCTGATATACCTTTAACCTGAATCATGGCTCATGTTCTTGCCATAGAAGCTGATTGGAAGACTGGACGTGATGAGAAAGTTTGCCCACGCCAAACTTAACTGGAGACATCGTCAGGGGCCGGGCAGTTAGCTTTAGGCAGAGTAAGTTAAACGGAACATTCCCAGGAGCATTGTTTGTGTCTCGAAACAAATGAAAACATTTTTGTCCTCACATAGAGCCGCTGAGCACGCGGGCGCGAGTGGAAAAACAAGGCAACACATCTGTCAAACGAATAGAGAATAACTGGTGTTTGCCGTAATTCAAAGTTTGGGTTATTTGAACGCCACATATGCAAACACTTTGATGAGATTTGAGAGGATCAGATGTGGGAGGAGAACCGCGGCTCATTTACCCTACAGAACTCTCATTTCCATCCAAATTTATGAAGAATTTAAACAACTCCTGGAACTGTTGCGAAAATAAAAATGCAAATGTTTTGGCATGTTTTGATGAAATGGTCTAGAACAAATCAACTTGCTAACACAAAGCCGAAATTTAGTCAGTTAAAATATTAGAAAAAAGAGGAGGCTGCAAACCAGAAGTATGTGGTATCACTCCATTTTCGTTTCCATCTAAAAAGTCTGTGATATCTTATATATTCGGTGTCCTCATCAGCCAGAGCGTCCCGGTTGTTGCTGCTATTAGCGGCCACGTTGTTGCCCATAAAAAGGCGCAGAGCGCAAAATCAGGTAGTCAAGACGCGCGGCTTACACGTTTGCTGCCCCTGTTTATCCGGCGGGAGCGGTTCCATCAGCTCCTCATCGCATTTTGTATGAATCCGCGTTTCCAAAAAAACCAGCTCAAGCGAGCGCATAAACTTATACGACCACTTCCATAATCTCCATCAAGCTTTTCTAAAGCGACACTCCGAAAAAAAGATACCTCGATGGAAACTCAGCTAGTGTCTAAATATTGCTTTATGAGGAATATAGTGGTATTTAGATGCTAGGAACTACCTTGTCTTCGACAGTAACCCTCAAACTAAAGTTTTAAACCAAAATCTATAGCAGTAAACTTTGCAGTAAGGCCACGTTTTCAGCTCGGTTCACTGCTGGTGTTCCTTCTCAGGTTCTCAAAACACATTCTGTGAGTCCAGGGACAGCCAGCGGTGGGGAAAAAAAAACAAAAAAAAAACATTGAAATTGTTTACTGAAGGGAGAGGGGCTACCACAACATCATCTTGAAGGCATTTCAATTTTGCACAAACTCTAAAATGCGCTCGAGGGCGGATGCGATGAGTCCGTCCCGAGACTGAGCACAAGCTTTGATTTTTCAAACGGCCGCGGCTCCTTGCACGGCGGCGGCGGCGGCGGCGGTGGCTTCACGTCGACGGCGCAGAGGACGGAAGCGACTCTGTCTGGTTCTGCCTTAAACGCTAGCTTAATCCGCATCAGCGTTTTTGACGAACAATAAAATATGGAACATAACGACTTAAGCTGTCAAGAAAATGCAGTGGAATTTCTTTCTTTCTTTTTTCTTTCTTTTTTTTTTATGCATTTTTGATAGCAACTTCGCAACCACTCATCCAGCGCGGTTTAATTTGCCTAATTATCTAAATTTAAACAGGCTGCTCTCAGTCCGCTGATGTCTGACTGCTTCCCTCTCATTAGTCTCACCCACGAGCTGCTTTACATGCACTTTGCTCGCATCAGTGTGAGGAACTGGGACACCAAACACACACACACACACACATGCACGCACACGCACACACACACACCACAGTTATTTCATACATGAGTGAGAGTCTGTGGTTGCAGCTCTGAGCAGTTATGTTTTTGTTTGGTAGTGTGTAAGCTGAATGTGGCTGTTCCAGTATCATTGGCGCTCCTGGCTAAGAATACTCAAAGTGTTTATTTATTTATTTTTTTTTGAATGGCTGAAGTAAAGATGCTGCAGCTCATTATCTGTCTAATTAACTTACCGAGTCAGGCCCTTCTGCAGTATTCTTATCCATTATCCTTATCCTGGAAATTAGCGATTTGCAGCTTAATATGATAGCAGGGAATATATCTTTCGAAAACCCAGCTTATTTATTTAGCTACCCCACTAGGTGCTGATGTGCTCAATAAAGGACATCCTGGCCTTTCCAACAATATCTCAGGTGTTTGTGTGGGATGAAGGGAACTTGTTTTTCATGCCGAGGAAGAAAAAAATAGAGAGGGTGGAAAAACAAAAGGCGTCGACAATGTTGCTTCCTAGTCAGCCTATTTGACTTTTAAGTGTTGCTGGTTTTTTTTTGTTTTTCAGCTTTTTTTTTTTACAGTAAAATTGTTCTGTCGTCCACTACAGTTAACTGCTGTGAACTGCGGTTTCCCAATAAGCATATTTGAAGAGCTAAAAATATGTTTACGAAATTCTAAATTGTGAGTTGTTGTTTTAGCTTAAAGTGGCAGGAATCGCACACAAAAAAAAGCTAAATTGGCAGATAGTTTCCCCGCCTCAGGTCTCAGTAAGATATTGTTTATATTTGATACTTTTGCCTGCAGTTTCTCCCACCCATTATGTGTCGTGCAGTATTGGTGTATACATGCGCTTATAGAGTCGTCTGTACATTAAAATCAAATAAGCAGTATTTTCTGAATGCTTATAGACGACACATGCTAATTTTTTTCTCCCTTTAGGCACCCATTATTAGTCCAGTGGTGGAAACTCACAAACGTACCTGCAGGGTCTTTTCTTGATGTTCAAATATGGAAAAAAATGCTCATGGTTGACAAAGACCCCATGTGACTCTTATCTCTCAGACGTGAAAAAGCGAAATTGCCGTGATGTTTTTTAAAACCAAAGGTGGTTAAGATAAGTCATTCAAATAAGTCATCATTCAAATGGACAAAGTACAGCAGCGTCCACCTCCCACTTCCTGCCAAACTTCCATGCTGGTTCGTGCAACCCTAAGTTCTTCCTCCAGCCTCCAGTGACCATGAGGTCTGCTAAACGTGACGCCAAAGATTCTCAAACATGAATATTTGGAAACCTACTTTTAGTCTTAGTATTTTTTACAAAAGGAAAATTTGTTATTCTACGGTCATTTTAGTCAATGAAATTCAAAACATAGTTCAGCCTAATTTCCACTCAATGTAATACGCACATGCACTGATCAGCCTTAACGATGTGACCACCATGGCACCTGTCAGTTGGTGGGATATGTTAGGCAGCAAGCGAGCATTTTGTACTCAACCTCGATGTGTTAGAAGCAGGAATCAGTGTTTCTGGTCAGCAGTGGTCAGGACCCATCAAAAGTGGTCCAAGGACGGAAAAGCATGGTACATGGGCAGTGAGGGTGTCGCCCGTGTGGTCCGATCCAGCAGACCAGCTGCCGGAGCTCAAACTGCCGATGAGGTTGCAAACTACAGTCGTGGCGGTTTGCTGTGTGTGAGGCTGTGTAGCTGCAGACCAGTCAGGGTGCCCACGCTGACCTCTGCCCACTACTGGAAGCACCAACAATGGACACGCGAGCATCAAAACTGGACCACGCAGCAAAGGACCAAGGTCGCCTGGTCTGATGAATCAGGCTTTCTTTTACATCATGTGGATGTTTCGGGTGTGTGTGTGTTGCTTACCTGCACGATGGGAAGAAGGCAACCCGGTGGAGGCAGTGTGATGCTTTGGGCGACGTTCTGCTGGGGGACCTTGGGTCCTGCCATCCATGTGGATGTTCCTTTGTCATGCAGTACCTACCTAAGCATTGTTGCAGACCATGTCCACCCTGCCATGGAAACACTATCCCCTGATGGCAGCGGCCTCTTCCATTATGGCCACTGACAGGCGAAGTGAATAACACTGATTCTGGTCACCGTGACACATGTCAGTGGTTGGGATAGCTCAGGAAGCGGGGGAGCATCTCGTACTCATAGTTGATGTGAAAAATGGGCGAGCATACGGATTTGAACGACGCTAAACATCCTGGTGCCAGATACCACAGCACACCTTCGGGGGTCTAGTGGAGCCCAGGCCTCGTCAGGTCAGAGCTGTTTTTTTTTGCAGCAAAAGGGAGACCTACACAGTATTCGGGAAGTGGTCATAATGTAAGTTGCTGATCGGCGTATATCTGTGTAGCAGGTGCTCCCACAAATCAGGCATTGATGTAAAAAAAATCACCATTTTTCACCATAATTGAGTGTTATTGAGCTTTGTAGCAATACGACCCTCCTCGCTAAATCCAGCTGTCGTTCCCGAACTCTGGACACGCCGTCTCCCCGCCGCCCCTGGTTCTGTCGTAAGTGTGCGTCAATTAACCTGCAAGCGGCCCCATGTTTGTTTTTTATTTGACAGGCTGTCTTGACTACGTTCAGTTCAGTTCTGCTAGGCGATAAATGCCAACATACATTTTTAATTAACAATCACAGCACGTTATTACTGGTTCTACCTCTGTAAATATTGTCCTGTGTTTTAAGTCATTTTGACTCTATTGCAGATTGTATTATTGGCATGCGGTTGACTGTTGACAAGTGGAGGTTGTTGTTGATCTTGTTATTGTTTTGCCAATAAGGATTAAGATTTAACTGAGTGGCCTGGACTGATATCCTGGCTTGTTTTCTATTTGTTTAGTTTCATGCGGATGACACACACACACGCGCGCACACACACACGCGCACACACACACGCACGTAAACATAATTACAGGGATCATGATAGATTGTTGATTGAACAGAAAGCTGAGGGTGCCAACAGGCGGTGGCCTGTCAAACCTGCTCACCGCTCCATCTCATTGTCTTTTTATGTGTTGTGTTGTTGTTTATGTGTTGTTGTCGGGTTGCTGTTTCACACCGCCCGGCTTTTCAGAAAGACGGTTTCACAAGACGCCCGTCTACCTCAATAACTCCTCTCTCCATCCTCAATTTAATCTGCAATAGATGTACTTGTATTAAATCCCACAATATTAATATCCCTCACCTGCCCTCTTCCTGGTTTCTTCCTTCCTTCTTTCCACCTGCAGGCTTTTCTTTTTATTGCACCGGTTCATTTGAGCGCTGCAGGTCTTCTTCCTTGAAAGTGAATTGCTACTCATAAATACCACCCAAATACGCACACACAGACACGAACACACACACACACACACACTGGCACCAGAAATCACCAGAGGCAAAGTGAGAACCAGTTTGACATTCATCGCAGCAAGAACTTTTTGGTTGGCCTCCACTTTCACAGGCCTGTTTGAGGGCTGGGTTAAGGCTCAAGGTTAGAAGTGGGTTTCGGTCCAGTTTTTTTTCTTCTTTTTAATTCAATCAAAACTCTACACAAATAACCAGAAAACTAAAAAAAAAAAAAAAAAAAGGTGATGGAAAAGCAAATGGAAAGATGTTGTTGATTTCCAACCATTTCAGCCGTAATTCTACTGCACCTCACATCCAGATTGCTCTCATTGTTTAGCACCTGGCGACATGAAAGCGGCACCGCGGTGTAAATTCCAGAATAGAATGTTAGTTTTGCAAAAGGAAAAATGATTATTATGTTTGGATGAAAAGTCCAATTCACCAGCTGATTCACCCTCCAAACACTTGACCTGCGGCCTCAAACTTTGGGCTGTGAGACGCAGCCAAAACAAGTTTCCTCCAATAGCGCGGTTGGCCCTGGGCAGCTGCTAATTCCCGGTTACCATGGAAACTCCTCTTCTGTTTACCTATGATTTAATTAATTTAGGTGTTTGGGGTACAGACGCAGTCTACCATGAGGTTTTCGAGCGGGTGAGTGTTATAACCGAGGTGCAGACGGGCTCTTCCCCCAACTGGACGCCATCTCGACTGTGAGGTCACAGATTTGGCAGGTGGGAGGACCCGGAGCAGAGATCCGATGCGTTCGACTACATGCGCCGGGCCCCCTTTTTAGATATGCGCCGCCGCTCCGTACGCTTGCCAGCGAGACGAGCGATCCACTTCTGAGCTCGTTCCCGAGCTGTTCCGAGGTGACCTCCGCTTTTTTTTTTTCAGCCGCGTTTCCGTCTCCGTCCCCGTCTCCCCCCCCCCGGTGACCGAGTTTCGGGTGGCTGTTTGAGGACAAGAGCGCCTCATAATGAACATGTGTCCCTGGGAGTCCATGAAGAGGAATTAAATGAGGTCAGACTGACTCGGCTGGCGCACCGAAGGCCTGACCTTCTACTGATGACTGCTGGAGCTTGTAATCTGCAGTAGTCTGAGCCAGCGAAAAAATGTGTGTGTGTGTGTGTACGCCTTGGCATACTTTGTCTGCTTTACATATCGTCTCTGATGACATCTCGCCATTATGCGTGTGCGCACGCGCGCGGTAACAGAATATTGCGGGAGGGTGGAAAATCACTCTTGACGGTTGGCGCGATGAGGCAAAAAAAAAAAAAAAAAGAAGTGGGGAGAGACGGAGAACAGAGCAACCGAAAAGCAAGACGACGAGCAGGAGTTAGGGAAGACAACACAAGTGCGACGGGGAACATTTGAGACGTTGTTCTGCCTCAGACAACTCTTTGAATTTGTGTGTGTGTGTGTGAGTCGAGTTCCAGACGTATGACAACAAGTTTTCATGCTCAGCTTGATCTCGGGTTTTTTTCTGAGAAAAAAAAAAAAAAAAAAAAAAAAGAATCCCGGCACAACCTTGTTTACCTCGACATTTTCCCCCTCGGTTGCTGGTGCGTCCCGCCCTCCTTGTCGCAGCTGGCAGACAGACTCAGCCAACTTTAAATGTGTTTTTAGCCCTGTTGCTAGAAATCCGACTCTGAAAAAAAAAAGCACGGCATTGTGCTTAACGCTTTTTTTCCATGACAAGCCTTTGATTTCACTTTGTTTTTCACATCACGCATAAAAAATGCAACACAGTCAACCGGAAAAAAAAGGGTTGCGTCATACTTTTTTTTTTTCTTTCTTTCTTTCTTTTTTTTTGGGGGGGTAAAACCACATGCGGGATAATGGTTTCAGAAGCACCGTGCTCATGGCATCAACATAATGCGGGAAAAGAACTCCACGTGAGGTGGGCGGGTTTCTCTCTGCGCTCTGCTTTCCAGACACGGGGAGGTGCTTCATCCCCGTTTGCAGCAGCGACCGTGACCGCGTACGGACGCTCCGTGAGAATACAGGCTGGAAAATAAAGGCTGTGCCCACGCTGAGGTCCATCACACGGAGGCTTGCTGTTTCACCGGTGAGTAAAACACCTCCCATGATGATCAGGGTTGTATCTCAGTTCATCTCCAAACACGGGACTTCATACGCATGGCCAGGATGATTGTCCAAGAAGTGGAAACTAACGTTGATGTGCAGGGTCTGTAAAAATCATCCTTTAACTCTGGTTTGATTTGTTTTTTTGAATTCACGTTAAAATAACTAGCATGTCGTCTCGCCTCATCACGGGGGGGGCAGCAGTGGCCCGGTTGTCCAATCCATGTTGCACTAGATCCATGTGGTTCCTCCTGCAGGTGGTGGTCCTTTCGGAGGACAGAACCATGTCTCTGCCTTGGCTGGACCCGTTGGGTGAAGACCCTGCCACCAGGCGCTTGGCGATGGTCCCCTTCCCCTAGCCTGGTTCCAGTGCAGGGCCCCGGTAACCTTCCGGGAAGGGCACACCGGTCTTTTGAGCTGTTTCTTCCCATATGCGTCCTCATGGACCAGTCTTTGTCTGACCCTTCACCCAAGATCAATCTGGCAAACCCTACTAGGGTCCTGCTGCCCCCGACAACATAGCTCATGGGACCATTAGGACGCTCGAATCCCTTCACCACCATAAGGTGATGGTCCACAGAGGGGGAAAATAACTAATATACTTTACTATATTCTCCTGGGCATTTTTCTGTGCCTTTGTTGATGTAGAGATTTCATATAAAATGAAGGCAGAGGAAGTGAGCAGCAGATGTTCCACTTACGTGCATGGGTCTCAAGCATAGTGTATCAGGGTTATTGGGACGATATTTACGGTGACAGATGGCGAAAGCTGAATATAATTGGAACAAAAAAAAAACGAAAAAACAACCCTCCCAAGGATGCTTGAACTTCAAAACTGATTCTTTTCAAGTAATGGCCCAATACAAGTTTGGTACAATGGGGGAAAAAAAACAAAAAAACAACAACAAAAAGTGCCAGATGCATAATTCTGGGTTTCTTTTCATTTGTTTATTTGTTTTGAACGGCCGTGCAAACAAAGTTACACTTTGTTCCACCAAATGTGGTTTAGACCTAGCGAAGATGGCTGGTGCAGCCCGTGGCGTGTGGAGCAGGAGACAGTGAACACGACATATGCGCTCTCACGGGAGTCATATTTTCGAAAGGCAAAAGGTTTACAGTCAGCTGCAAAACCGGCGAGCGTCTCGTCCGAAAATGAATAAGGCTGATAAAAGATAAAACTTTTGCAATAGTCCGGGTTCATTTTGTTTGACTCACAGAAAGATACATTTAAACATTCAAACCAAACAGCCTTGGGACAGTAGCGGGGAAGGAGCAGCTGACAGGAACAGCCAAAAGGCGTCTTTGCTGAATTAACTTCATTGTAAAACTGCACGAAGGTCCTCCACTACTGCAGGAAGGTCCTGTTTGGGTCCTCTGTTACTCCATATGGGTCCTGTACTACTGCATATAGTCCTCTCCTACTGCATACAAGTCCTTAACTACTGCATCTGGGTCCTGGAGCTAAAAAACCCCCAAAACAAACAACCCTACCGTTGTTTTTAAGAAGCCTCTACATGTAGAAAAAGTCATTACCAAGGGTACTGCAATTTACATTTGAGCTGCTATGCATCCATATGCAGTAGCGGAGGACCTGCAAACGGGAGTAGTTAACTTTTATGCAGTAGTAAAGGACAATATGCGGTAGTAGAGGACCCATATGCAGTAACAAGGGATCCATGTGCAGTAGTAGAAGACATGTATGCAGTAGTAGAAGACATACAATATATGCAGTAATAGAGGGTCTGTTTGCAGTAGCAGAAGGGCCATATGCAGTCGTAGAGGACCTGTATACAGTATTAGAGGACAAGTGGCTTGAGTACTACACCTCAAAGCAATATGAAGTTCAAAATATGTATAAAAGACAGCCTCGGTGCTTCTAAGTACAAAGTTGTCAGACCGAAATTTCACAAACACACAAAAAAAAACTTTTTAATAAAACTCAAACTCTTTCAGTTCACTGTGTTTTCTCGTAGCTCTTCTAGTTTTCCGTCGTTACTTTTCAGTTCTCTGTTCCCCCTGTGGTTTGGCTGGTTGGAAAGCAGGTAGCGTAAAACTCTCACCCAGTTCTGTGTTTCACCCTCACTCCGAATTTTAACTCCTAAGTTAAATAATACTTTAAAAAAAATTAAAAGTAATCCTACTACTACTACTACTACTACTAATAATAATAATAATAATAAGTGAAAGGTGTCTCAGGTGTTGTCGGCCGGTTTGAAAAGTTTCTCTCCTGTCCACTTTCCTTTTATTTTTAGGCATCCTGCCACCTGGCTGTGCTTAATTACCATACTGTATGGTAATTAGGCGTGCACACACACTAACACACACACACACACGCATTCAAATATCAACGTAAACGAAGCCTCTCATATTAAAACCCATCGCGCTGACGTGGCCCGGCCAGACCCGTAATGCGGCCAACGACGCAGAACACCGGCGCGCCAAGTCCCAGGCGCTCGTTTCCCCAAGCAGGTGGAGTGACAGCGGGGGGCAGCCAATCACGCGCCAGCAACAAACGGCAGAGCCAATCGATGAGCTTTGAGGGCGGTCTCAAGGTGAAACGGGCTTCGGCTTTGAGCGGCTTCGCTTTCCGCTTGGTCCCAGTGCGCCACGCGCCTCCATTTAATGTTAAACAGTCATTTTGGACGGTTAAAAACTGCAGGGGACCAAAACTGCCAAAAGTTTTGCAAAAGTGCATGTAAATGTTGTTATATTACGTCCGTGACCCCTAATAAACAAATACACTCTCTCTCACGCACACCAATCAGTCACAGCACTTCAAATACAGCGTTTTCAAATTCATGCGAATTCTTAAGTTGAGTTTTTATTGAGTGGCGCTCGCGATGTTTTGGCCATCCCACAGTAACCCAGCAGAGTTCCCCCAGCGGTCTCCAGAATTAATGAAAAATGAATCAACGCCGCTCTCAAAAAGTATCTCTCGGAGCTCATGGCGGGGCTGTCGCGTCATGCGGTGGCGCTAGTGGTGAGGTTTAGCGGATCGGGCGCGCGCGAGTGACAGACGCCGACACACACGGATTCATTTAGTTGCTGTCGCCGAGGTGAACCGATCCCTTAAGCGTCTGTCCGCAGTCAAGCTGATTTGAAGTTTGAATGACGAGTTAGGAGGATATGTGTTTAATCCTAATCACCACCTGCCACAACACATCCCCCCAGCCTCCAGACGCACGCGCGCACACACACACACACACACACACACACACACACACACACACACACACACACACACACACACACACACACACGCATTTACGCACACACACCTACCTTTACTGCCTTGCTGTTGCACTCAATGTCATTCTCTCCGGGCTCAGATGGGTTGAAGAGAAGGGTTTGTGGTGTGTGTTGGACTGAGAGTGTGTGTGTGTGTGTGTGTTGGTGAGACGGTGTTGGTGGTGGGTAAAGGAGGGGGGGGGGGTAGCAGGACTCACACAATGCCATGTTCACCCCTGTGAGGTTGGCCACGGCAGGGCTCGTTTTACCTCTCTGTTCATGGGGACAAAGGAGGCTTTTGTGGGCAAAATCCCCCTTAACACCCCTCAACTGCCCCGTCTTACCCCCTCCTCACCCCCCCTCCCCTGCAGCAGCACAACAGAAGCACAGACAGCAGCTTATACGGGCACCGGGAAAACCATTGCTACGCTGCTCCCAGTCAAGGCCGCCGCTTCCCTTTGTGCTTCATTGTCCAAGAGGGCAAATCTCCGGCACGTTCGGCGTGGAGGGCGACCCAATCGCGAAAAAAGCGCCCGAGAACCGTCTTGAGATGTTGCGCGATTGTTCAGCCTCGCGAGGCCTGGAGAATTCGCCTTGGTCAGAACCTGAGCGCCCATCCAGTTATCGAGTTGCACACGGGAGTCCGCCGCAGGTCGCCGCCGGCGGATCGGGTTCGGCGAAGCGAGCCGGCGCGACACAAATCGCTCTTTCTCTCCGTTCTTTCTCTGTTGGCCGCCGCTTTTTTCGTGCCTCAAAAGGTCTCGCTTACTCCGAGCAGGTCGACGGAAGCGTCCAAATCGGCCATTGGTGCGTGCGCCTTTGTGCCTGTGAGTTCATCCACTCGCTGACAACGTTTTGACGGCTCTGCTTATTAGAGTTGCTATGGTCACAGGTTGGTTGCAGATGAATTTCCTTTGAATTTTCAGTTTTAACACCTGGTTGTAGGCCAACCAGAATAGACGGTCTCCTCAGACTGTGCATTATACCAGGAATTTCATGGTCATTTAACAGTTACATAAAAGATAGAAAAGTAAAGCATAAGTAGAGGAAATATATTTCATAATTAGGAAAATGCAGATATTAAAAGTCGACTGTGCAACTCCCTCTTGAAGGGAGGGGCATCATAAGGGTGAGTGGAACGTGGATGGTTGATGGGAGTGTGTATCTGCATCCCTGGACATAACCGTTGCATAATCAGCGAGTATCGGGTGAGACAGGTCTGTCTAACCGAATCACCGGCATATTGTTGTTGCCTGTTCTTGTTCCCTTGTAATCAATTCTCTTGTGATTAAGTGAAATATATATTCAAATGTGACCCCTGATGTCAGATTTGAGTTGCTGTTCGACGGCCGTGGGTCCGTTTGAGAAGAGGTCCTCTTCTTAGTTTCAGTTCAGTTTCAGTAACATTAGAAACGTAGTCTAATAGACGATATGACAGCGAGATCCGATAATCAGTTTAAAATTGCGATGACAAAAGTGACTCAAACGTAGCTCCCTCATCCCAGCATTGGAAATGTGTCGGGGTTTTCTCAGCCCGTCAATCATCTGACACAAAGAAATCAGATTAGCTTCACCTGCACAACAAACAAAAAAGCGTTTTGTCGTGTCAAATAAAGCTAGTTGAAGTAGTGGCTGAAATTAAAAGTGCAGTGTGGGTCGACATTTACAATGAGAAGGTTTCCTGTTATGTACACGCAGCAGCCATATCATTATGACCACTGGCAGGTGACGCGAGTGACTCGGATTATCTGGTTACCATGGCACCTGTCAGTGGGTGGGATATGTTTGGCAGCTAGTGAGCATTTTTGTCCTCAACGTTGATGTGTTTTGACAGGGACCGTACGGTAACGGCAGGACGACCGGGTCAGAACACCTCCGGAACTGAAGCGCTTGTGGGGCGTTTCTGGTCCGCAGTGGTCAGGACCCGTCAAAGGTGGTCCGAGGAAAGAAGAGCTAGTAAAGGGTCATGGGTGACCAAAGCTCACTGATGAACATGAAGGGTGGGCCTTGTGGTCCGATTCCAACAGACCAGCTGCTAGAGCTCGAACTGCTGAAAAACATAATGCTGGTTCTGACAGAAAGGAGCCAGAACACACAGTCATGGCAGTCTGTTGTGTGTGGGACCAGTCAGGGTGCCCATGCTGGCCCCTGCCCACTGCTGGAAGCACCGATTGACATGAGAGCATCAGAACTGGACCACGGAGCAATGGAAGAAGGTGTTCTGGTCTGAGTCACATTTTCTTTTATATCATGTGGATGGCCGTGTGTGTGCGTGTGTGTCTGTGTGTGTGTCGCTTACATGGGGAACACGTGGCACCAGGATGCACTATGGGAAGAAGGCAAGACAGCAGGGGCAGTGTGATGCTTTGGGTGATGTTCTGCCGGGGCACTTTGGGTCCACTTTGGCCGTTCACGTGGGCGCTCCTTTGACGCGAAGCATCTAAGCATTGTTGCAGACCACGTACATCCTTTCTTGGAAACGGCAGCAGCCTCTTTCAGCAGGATAATTCTCGCTGCCACAAGGCAACAATGGCTCAGGAAGGGTTTGAGGAACACAAGGAGGAGTCCAAAGTGTTGACTTGGCTGCCAAATTCCCCAGATCGCGATCCAACCCAGCGTCTGCGGAATGTGCCGGGCAACAAGTCCGATTCGTGGAGGCCCGACGCTGCGGCTGACGGGACAAGTGGGGTCCAGACCTCGACGGGTCCGGAGCGTTTCGGTGGCAAAAACGTGGGCCCACACAACATTAGACAGGTGGTCTTGACGTTATGGCCGATCAGTGCATGTCTTGGCTCGTGTCTCTACCCAAACTCGATGAAGGTGAATGGAATGTGACGCGCCAGGACTCGAGTCAACGCCCTCAAGAAATTAATCATGTCTTTGTTTCATTCACCTCGTGACTTAGCCATTGAATGCCATTATTGTTTTTTTGTTTTTTTCTTCCGAGTGAATCCTGTCTAATAGATAACACAAGTGGGAAGCGATGCCCGCATCTGGCACAGAAAAAAACCCCCAAAAAACCTAGAAGTCGCAGTCATCAGACAATAAGCTTGCAAAATTGTATCGCCTCATGAAAGGCAAATTCCTCCACAGAACATCTGCGTCTTTTGGCTGACTCTACCTCAGATATCTGTCCCACAGTAATTGCTACCAGATACAACAAAACCCTTTCCAGAGTGATATCTGTAATTAAAAAAAATATATAAATAAATAAATAAAAAGGTTGCTCAGTGAATACAAATCGACAAAGAGCTTTTCTTCATTGGAATCGAGGGCCCGAGGACAGATGTGCTGTGTGATTCTGTGTTATACAAACAAAAAAATAGGCGTTGGGTCCGGAATCCGCGCTCGGCCGCGACATCGGCGCGGCACTTTTCCGTCCGCGACCGAGCGCTGAGCTTTTACCGTCATTCGGCTGACGCTAATTGGCACGATAAGCATAATCAGCGCTAACATTGCGGAGGGGAACTTGCTGCTTCCACCTGGAGCAAAAGCAAGTGGTTGGGGAGTCGCCAACATCATGCGCCCGACTGCTGACGTCAGCCGCTGCTCCGCGTGAGGCTCCAGTTATTAGCCACTTACCGGCTACTTCAGGAGAAACAAAAAAGGCTGCCAGAGTTGCTCGGCTGATGCGGGAGGCTGCAGAGCGCCGCGGGTTTACGGGCCAAACCGCAAACGCATTTTTAACTCGCAGGCGGGGACACTCAATACTCTCTCAAAAGCTGTCGGGCTAATTCAATAACCAGCTTTACGAAACGGAACGCCGGCGGACGGCCGGTCGCGCAGCCCTTAGCCGGCCTTTCGCGGAGACACGAAACCTGATGCTCGGCTGACGAGGGGGAAAAAGAAAAAAAAAAAAAGCGCAGATCATCCGATCGGCTGAGCGGCGAGAAGCGGCTCTTTCCACGAGGATTCAGAAAATCCACGTAGATGATCGGGCCAACGTGGGGGGGGGA